>VWZY01012524.1:102054-114242 GCA_013399075.1 Chloroceryle aenea
TCCCCAACTGGCAGCAACAACGTATTCTTATCTTGTTAACATTATCAATATGTTTAATAACTTATACTGCTCTTGCCTTTTAAGATATTGTTCTCTCAGTCCTCCATTATGCTATGCAGGTATGCACAAATCCACACTTCTACAATAGAATTTTGACTTTGGATGACCCCAAAGACAAAATGCATTAGATACACCATTGCTTGGATAATTTGTTGTGGGTATAAACCTGAAAAATAAACACCTTCCAAATGTCAACTGTTTCATAAAAATATAAAAAAAAAAAAAAAGAAGCTTTTTTCCATGTTGACTGTTCTTGAAATAGATAAAAATATCACTGAAATAGTTAATCCTGGTAAGATTTTTTTCCTAGTGTAACAGTTTTTGGGTCACTTAAAAATCACTGGAAATGTAACCTCTTGCACTTCCTGTAAAACACTGAACTCCAGATGATAATCAAGACCTCTAGAAAACTGTGGGCTGCATAAAAATTGCAGATTTTGCAATTTTCTGACTGCTGTGTAATTTTCTGGCACATTTAAATGTGAGTTTGGTTCAGTGCCAGTCTTATTCCTCCCTCAGACACCCTAAAATTAACTATGAGTTTTGGGAATTTCATCAGTCAAACAGAGACAGAAGTGTCCAATCAGCCTGGAGGAAGCATGGCTGACCAGTGCTGACCCAAATCCCTTCTGAAAGAAGTATGAAGGAGACAGAGACAGATGAGGAAAAGTCTAGTAGAAAATGGAAAGGGAGGACAAGATCAGATGGGGAGCAAGAGAAACTCTGAAGAAATGCTGAAAAAGCAAACTTGTAAGAAAAAGAAAGCAGAAGAAACATTTAGAAGAATGGCTTGTATTTCCCTTATAAAATTTTTTTTGGTGAAACTTCATTTAGGGATTGGGAATGAGAAGATTGGTGTGTTAAAAATGCCTAGAGTTTCTTCTCAGAAAGATAAAGCAGAGCCCATACTCTTTCTGGATGGGTTAAGGAAGTTCTGAGATGCTTTAGAAATTTATGAAACACTTATATGCTCATTGAATATTACAGCCACAATGACTTTACAGCTGAACTCAGCAAAAAACTGATGAAATCTGGAAGATGATATATGAATCAGGGACAGCCTGGATGTTGCACAACGGAACAGGAAGAGAAGCCAGGGCATCCTGTGCCAGTGCAGCACCTTAATCACCATGTCACCTGCACTGCACAGCTCATTGTCTTTCTATTCTCCTTTTCATACTGTTCTCTAAGACTTTTAAGTGTTGTGAAGCAATAAAAAATGGTTTATACAGCCTGCATTTGTCATATACCTTTACCTAACTTCCATTTGATATACTGTCACTCTTAGCAATGGTGCCTAGGTGAAAAATAAAGTCATCTGTCCTTGAAGCTCAGCTCAATGGAGAAATAGGACCTCACAAGACTTATTACTGTGGCTAATCAGCACCAAGTACTAGGTTTATGGTCTTCAGAAGCAGCTTTCTGAAAGTCTTGAAGAATAAGGAAGTATTTTAAACAGGGAGAAAAAGGGTTATGAGGTATGAGAAGTTTATTGGAAAGGTTCAAGGAAAACATTACAGACTCCAGACATATTGCCTGCCTATGGTCTTGAGATTGGGTCTCTTGACCAGGACTACTGTCAGGAGTTTATTTATTGTATTAATACAGTAACTTTGCACTTGGTTTTTAATATTAGCCATTTGATATCACATCAGTGGAAACTCTCTGTAGAGTCATACTATTCTCATGTTGAGAAACCACAAGCAGACTTTGGAGAAAATGCTTTGTGATTACAGGCACAAGTGATTTAAAGATTGCTTCAAAAGCTGACTCATTCCTAGTTTAAATCAAGGTTAGTAGGTTGAATAAATCAGAATATTTTCTCTAATAATATTATGGGATGTGCAGATAAATCCTTAAAAGAAGCCTAAAAGAAATGTAAACACTTTGAGGTCATAACAAAGTAGACTAAATCATGTGAGAAACAACAGGCAAGTTTCAAATTCTTTGAGATTCTGAGATCTGAGCACTCATGGTTTCATATACTTATCTTAACACTTTCTTAAATTTGTAAATCTCATGAGGACAAGCTCTCTTGAGATATTCTGTTTTCACGTTTTCCAGTTTGGTTAGACATATGGCACAGCATGAACAGCTTTCCTTCCAGTGTTTGGTTTCTGTTACTCAGCCATGAAATACACAGTAAAATGACACTTTCTCCAAACTGCAATGCATAAAAAAGTGTTTTTTTTTGATTCTAGTTGTGCTTTGGGTCTGATTTGGTATTATTTTCAAAATGAGAAGAGTAATGAAATGGAGTATGTTATATACATAATCCAAGATATTTTGTCTTTAAGAGATATCTGTCATTGATAGTCACTGATGTTACACATTTGCAGAAGACTTGTCCCTGTGCAAAACAATTCCTTTATCTTCCTTCCCAGGACTATACTTGGCACTGTTGTTTTTAACCCAAATGGTTGAAGTTCAGCAATGTTCATCAGGCTTCTCGCTTCCTTCTTTGCCTTCTATTTAAAACTTAAATTTCAAACAATTGAATGATTTTTACAAATGAAGCAAGGAAAAGAGCATTTGACCTGTTCTTTCAGTTTGGGCAGTTGTTTGGTTATGTTCAGTAAAGACACAACATTTTGCACCTTGCTTTGCTCCTACTGCAACACTGGAGAATCTGCCTGTGTGATGCCTGCAGCTTGGAAAGGCACGTGCTCACTTGCTCTGGAGGAATGATGCACATGTAGTCTGAAGACCTAAACTGTAAATCTGCACATTTATTACAGACATAATACACTGACTGAAGCTGCAAATTTCAAAAAGTCCATGCATTAAACAGCATCTTCGATATCCACACAACATACACATCCATTGCAAATTTTTGGGTCCATGCATCTGAGTATTTTATTGATGCAGCTTTCCAATAAAAAGGTGGTAAGAATTTCTTAGTATGGACGTAACTATATGTACTGCCTTTACCCTGGTTTCAAAAACATTATCTAAAGCATTTTGTCAAAATTAAAAAAAAAATTAAATAAGCCTAAATCAGACTTCTAATATGGGAAATTTCATCTTGGATTATTATAATTTAACAAAATTATGAATACTTGAAAAATGGTTTCAGAACTGACATTGTTGAAAAAACATGACTACAGTTAAAGGTATTGTTATGGCGGTAAATGCCAGAATATGTATGCAAAAACTTACACAGTATCTAAATTTAATGCTTTCATAGCAAAAAGCATCAAACACTTCCTAACTAAAAGTGATTTCACTTATGCATATCAAGCAAGGCAATGTCTTTCATACAACACCAGACAGGAAAATCTTTTTCAAATCTTTTTCAAATCTTTTTCATGCAAGTAAAGTTTCCATTTAGAAGGTTCTAAAAGAATACTTACTTTTTCCTAAAAGTATTCTTAATAAAATAATAGAAGTTTATTAATAAAAATAACCCTGAATATTTCTTGTCATATAAACCTGTGGTTCAGTTTCACTAGCATGGGTTTCTAGCAACACCGACTATTCTTGGCCTCACCTTGAGAAGCTGACAGATTCTCACTTGCTAAATGTTCTCAGAGGTCTCCCAGCTTGTTAGTTGTGTTGTGCAACTTCACAGGTCTAGCTTTGCAGTGACTACAAGACATCACGGTGGTTGTAAATCTCATATCATACTAGAATACTTAGGAGTACTTACGGAGAGAATCCATGCACTGTTGAACCTGAGTTTACAGCTTTTTCCTTAACCCTGAATCTGTCTATGAGAAAGCTTATATTTGTTTTGGGTTTTTTTCTATGCTAGAATGGTGGAACACAACCCATAAACACTCTGCTTCAAAGCTCTTTCTAAACAGAGGAATCTTCCTTTCTCATATGGCATCTCCAATTTTCTTGGAGTCTGTTTAAACTATACTCCAAGGAGTTCCTGCACTAATGGAAACTCTGCATTTCTCTCTTTGGCTTGCACTGGATGTATGTTTCTATGGTATGTAAATTTATTTTATTCCAAAGGACCAGAAAGAGTCTCGGAAGCATTTAGTTGAGCTGTCTGGGATCAGAGGAAGAGAAAATTATTAGCCCTGGGGTGGGAATGGCCATATGGGGGAACTTTGAATGAATGATACCACTGTGTTATGAGCCATGTGCAAAATAAAAGCGATTGATGGGGTGTCTGCAGTTTAATTTGTATAGAACATAGAGGATAAGAGAGAGATTTCTACATTTTGCCACTCAGTGGGTCTATCTTCAAGGATCATAGTTTGTCTGTAAATGAGTGTGATATACCCCTTAGCAGATTAAAAAATAAGACCTAGATTAAATGAAATTTGGGTTTGGTCCTCTAAAGTATTCACATAAACACATATAGAGGTGTTAAGACTCTCAACCTCTTCTGCCTTACTTAGCTTCACTTTTCTTTCCCCCATTGAAAGCAGAACACACCTTTCCAGAGGTTCAGGAAGGCCTAGAGAATTTCTGTGGAAAATGCCCATAGTTTATTTTCAGTTACATTTAAATAACAGATATCTGTTATATCTACATTTATGTAACAGATAGCAGGACATAGTTTCAAAAGTAGGCATATTCCTCCCAAGTCTTATATGAATAAACTTGTACAGAATCATGTATAATAATTCTATATTTATTACAAAAGCTAAATACCCTGCGTTCTCAATATACGTTCCATATCATCTCTGCATTGACTCCTATTCATTCAGTAAGGGTGTCATTGCCATGAACTAAAAAACTAAGCATAAGATTAAAAAAAGCAAGCTAAAATAAAACCAGATGAAACATAGACATATAGCTTTTTTTTTTGGACTGGTATCTGTCCATGTTTCTGAGGCCTATAAACTGGAATCTTTTCTACTTTGAAATTCTATTTCTGTCTTTTTTTTTTTCCCCAATACGTCTTCTCCCAAAAGAGCCAAGGTAACTTACATTAAATTCCTTAAAACCTTCCTCTTTGTTAAATGAACTATAAGCTGGCAGCGTACTTATTTGGAGACTCTTTCCTGGAAGAGCAGACATTATAGTGTTCTGCATATATTGCTCAGCATACAATTAGCATAAATTCTTTGATTAGCTAATAAGGCCAACTTGTAGGTCTGAAACCTTCCTACTGCCTCTTAAAACTCAGAGTGAACTGAAATGGCCAATCTCTGCTATATGGTGCAATAATGTTTTGGTCACTGTTGTGGTTAATATCAGCAGCTTTTCTGATATTCAAACCAAATATAGGGGATGTTCAAACCAAACTAAAGGAAAAAAATTAACATGGATAATAATGATATGTGAAACTCCAGGATACAGAGCTATACATCATTCACAATACTATTTGGATGTTTCAGTCTGGATAGGAGTCCAAGTGTTTCCAGGCACTCTAAAAGCATATGAAATTATGATCAGGGACCATATTTGAGCCACCTACTCTAAATGCCTAATTTAGACATTGCTACTAATACAGTGTTTAAATTTAAGAGTGAGATGAGTGATCTGCGCTATGCAAGCCTGCCAGATTTTGCCTCCACTACAGCTGGTGGGAAAGAAATAGCAATGACTCCTAATTCTAGCACTGGAGGTGGGATTGACCTCACCTAACTTCTCACACATGAAAAATAGTCATTTAAATCTGGGCTGGCAGCCTTCCTTTCAGTGGAGACAGGGAGACAGCTCCACAGTGTCTCTCCTGCTGTCACCTGTTTTAGAAAGGGGTGAACTTTTCTCTAGCAGTCTCAGTGTGGTAAACTGAGACTTAGACAAGTCACTTTTAGATAGATGAGCTGAGCTGACTACTCTTTTGGTGGTCAGTCTAAGCAAGAAGTCAAGGTTACATCTTGTCACCGGCTCCACAGGGTGCCGAGCCAGTGCCTGGAAGCAGCAAGGTCTGTTTCACAGGGACAGGGGGGCCAGGAGTTGGGATGACAGCCAGGCTGGATGATCAGGACCTTGCTTTTCCCAAACAAATTAAGAAGTTGTTGAGAATCCAGCTTAGTGAGTGCAAGAATTTTAAATTACTTTTTTAAACCAGTCATTCAGGTTTTGATCAAGAAGTATTTGCAGTATTAATTGAGTAATTCCTCTGGAAGTTCTGACACTTCTGCGAAGTATTAGGAAAACTCCTGTCTCTGTGAATCATTCATGACCTTGTCATCAATTGTATAAAAGTGGAGGGAAGTGAGAAGTCTGCCAAAGCTAACAAACTTTCTCTGGAGATGTTATGATGAAGATGCGCTCTAAATAAATAACAACAGATATTTCTGACCTGCCTGGCCTCAGGCCAGAATCTGGGCTCTGGTCCCACCTTTTGATCCCAGACAACCTACTTGGCTGTGAGCGAGCAGGGAGTTGAGGCCAACTTCTCTTTTCCAACAAATTTAGCTGAGGTGAGAAATGTGTTGTGAATGGATCAAGTGAGCAATCTACCTACAATTGGAATTTTCCTACAGGAAAAGCAAGTGATTATATATTCTCTCTGATTAAAAGAGAGCATTTGCTTTTTGTTATCTTTTATGGCAGATGAAAAAAGGGAATTCCTGGATGATGATTTTTTTCCCCCAAACTTTATAATAGCTTTAATCGTACATGGGTTTCCTTTGCTTTTACCAGTTCCCAATGTTGTTCCACTTCGGAAAAACCAGGTCATGTTGAAGCTTGCAGGAGCCCACAGTTTTTGCATTTATTTTTATCAGTCTTACATAAAACAAAAATTTGAATGAAAATAATAAATTGGATAAAAATGTGAACTTTAGTAAGCAAAACGTACAACAGTTAACTGGAGCCAAATAAATAAGAACTAAAGAGAAAGAATGTCAGAGCAGAAAAGCCAATATACAAAATCCATGAATAACAATTTAGCTTGGTGTCTATTACATTAGTGCTTTAATGCTCACTTGAACTAGATTTTGAATTCCTGGAAAGAGAGACTGGTGGAAAGAATCCATGTTATATCAGGGAAGAGTTCAATATAATTGTTCATGTTATGTGTGAGCTGTGGCCACATTTCTTCCCTCCAAGCTGCTGAAATATATCTCACAATTAATTTATAATAAAAAAGGAAAAAAAAAAAAAGACAATTAGGAAGGCAGATGTTGAGAAATTATGAATTTCTGGCATGTCTCTTGTTCTTCTAAACATTTCAATGACCAATAATGTTATGGCTTTTAATTTGAGAGGCTTTATAATCATCTTATTTCCATCTCTAACACAGTCCTTAATCAGAAATTTTCTTTTGTCTGGTGAATATTTCCCTTCTTATTTGAGTATAAACTTGCAGCTGGATACCTAAAGGAAGTTCTTATTTGAATGCTCTATGAAATATTAGATTGAAAACTTTTACAGTTAAGAAACTCTCCATTTCTGTTGCATTTATAATTTTAAGCCTGTGTAACAGCTTTCTATAATGTATATGTGAATATTTAAAATGTTCAAACATTAACATGCACCTCAATGTGTTATACTCGTGCACATTCAATATTTTGTTAAAATTACAACTGGAATGACTTACTATAAAAACTTAGAAATTACTTGACTTCAGTTGACCTATTTTGTTCAAATGCACTAAGAAATGTACTGTCTGTAAAGTCTCACCTCACTGAGAAACTGTGAACAGTGTCTGTGAACAGTGTCTTAAAATCTGGATCCTTTATTAGAAGATTTTGAGTAAAAGTCAAATTTTGTTCTGTGTGATGTCACTAATACTATTTTGTGTTAAGAGACACCTTCTGAAAACATGCTTTTATTAGCCATATGTCCTAGGGTGATGTTTGTATCCCCATTTGTGTATGCTATTTTTGCTGGATATCATGTTCTGTGCCTTTAAGACTGTCTCAGAAGAGTGAATGTTTTGTTTTGGTTTTTTGTTATCAACCTCTCCCCCAAGGCCGGCAAGACACAGAGACGGGTAATACCTAGTGCTGTTTTGGTTTTTGCTTGCTTTTGCTTTTGGCTCTGGCCCTTGCTCTGGCTTCTGCTTCTGCTTTGCCTCTGCTTCAGCTTGCCAATTAGCTAGTTTACCTAACAGTCCAAATGTTCCTCCTGGACTGTTTCTCCTTTCCTTTTGGACTTATTCGAACCTGCTCCGGACTGGGACCTGGGAACATCGAAAGTCTCCATCCTGTGGCTGCAGCTACCCCAGTGCCGGAGGGATTGATAACCAAGCAACCACCCCTGAGAGACTCCTTCTGAATTTGTCATCTTTTTCAGAGCAGTGAAAGACTGGTACCATCTAGTATTGTTCATTTTGTGTATTGGGGGGGGTGCTGTGTTTGTTAAATAAACAGGTTCTTTCCACTTCTCTCCGAGGAATTCTTCCCGGACCGGTGGGGGGGGAGGGGCCGTGTGGATTTGTGTTTCTAGAGGGGCCCCCTTTGGAGAATCTCTCCTAAATTTGCTCTAAACCAGGACACCATAGTTGACATTTTCTGTTACTAATGTATGGGTGACAATAAGTGAAATGTGAAGGTTCAGTCTGGTCCTGTCTCATCATTGAAGCTGTCATTCACACGTGCAATGGAGAAACCACACTCTCCAAATGCAGAAAGATTGCGAATTGCTGTGGTAGAGGTAAGGCACTTATGCCAGCTGCAGTTCCTTGATCCCACAGACTCTGCCCATCAGGTAGCAACTTCTAACATTGGACTTTCAATAACAAATTTAAAGCTAAAAAATTATGTGGAACCTCATTAAACTTTGGGAAACAATACAAACACAGCTGTCAGTTCTGATGGCTATAGATTCTGAATGTCCCTTCTCAGAAATGTAATCTGTTGTAAATCAGAGTAGTTTAAAAAAAATTAGACTGATAGCTGAATTTAGCTCATGTTGAATGGCACTGAACAACACTGAACATCTCAGGAGCTGCAGCTAAAGAAGTAACAAATGGATGTTGCAGTTTGTACACCAGTTTCTGGTTTCTGCTCCTAGATCTTAAGGGCACTTCTAGGAACTCTTTGAGGAATTTTGGGGTGACTGCTGCCACTGCGGGGCTGGGATGGCTGGCAAGATCTAGTAGCTTCTAACTACTGACTACTTCTGTCAGCTGTTCTTGATCAGAGGGTGCTTGCAGTTTTGTTTCCAGATGACTCCTAATTTTGGAGAGCCAAGCACGCTTCCAATAGGTGCTAGGGATAGTCCCATATTACTATTTATGTAGAAGTAGACACAGAAGAGTGTCAGAGGCTCTGTTGTGCACAGTGCACATGCATGGTGATGGCAATGAAGGTGAAGTGTTACAGAACATGGTCCCAGAAAATACATGTTCTTGAACACAGGAGTGCACAATCTTGAAAAGTTATGGAAAGGTAATAAAGAAAGAGCTTTAAAAATACATACATTCTACTTGTTCATGTGTAAGTACAGATTCCTTGCACATAAACTGAGACTCATCCAGCCCTGGATGCATTTCATTTATGGATTGCCTTAAGTTCCAATATGGTCATCATGCAGTGGTAGGCAGATATCTTTTAGACCATTGATAATTGTCAGAACCAAAAATGCCTAGACTCCTATCCCTAATGACCCTGTTAACTTAAAAAAGTTAGGGTGGATGTATGTGATCTTGACTGTATTTCTTTAAAAAAAAGAAGGAAATAGTATACCACTTGGTATTTTCCTTCTGCTATGTTCAGAATATATCATAGGAATGTGGTCATCCTTCACCCACAGAAGTATGTGCATAAAAAAAATGAATTAAAGTTCAGCAGCAAAATTGACTAGAGAAAGGATTCAGGGAAGGGAAAATAAAACAAAAAAGAGAGAAAAAAAAAAAAGAAAATGTGGTTCTAGGTAAATGCAGCCAGAGGGAATAGAAAATAAGGTTTCTTTGGCCTCAGTCATTTGCAAAAACATACCACCACTTAAATCTCCCTCTGTCTAAATCTCCCACAGTGAAATGGAAAGCACTTGCCTCCCTCAGAGAGGATTATGTGTTAAAAGGATGTCAAAGGTGATGATTTCCTCTTCTTTCTCCCACTAGCTAAATCTTGGATTAGACAGCAATACTCATATTTTACTTGCAGGCTTCTGGATAGTCTAGTTTTGCCTGTCTTCTGCAGCTCAGCATTTCAGAGACATGCTGAGCATCCATGAGACCCCAAAATGTAGGACTCCCAATGCAAGCAGAAGGCTTGGCATGTCAAAAAGTCTAAGAACAAAGCAGCCAACATCCTTTCTCCAGAGACAAAACACATTTTGTCTGTGACATGCTTAATCTCCATCTGCTCAGGAGAGGGAAAGTTTCCCATATGGCACCATAGTGGGCTAGTGAGTCACTCTATTGACTCACTCCACAAAATGCACAATTGAATGTTAAGTAACTTAAGTCAGCTTTAATGGGTACAGCATATGTATACTTCATGAATGCAAAATATGTAAACTATTATTATGCCACCCCTTTTTGTGCTGATATTACATTGATTACTAAGTGATTCCTAAATGTTTATGAATTGAAGTTATATTCTCTGAATAACATTCATTTTGAATTATCAGTTCAGAATCTAAATTAGAAATGCATTCTTATCTCCCATATGACATTTTATTTTACATTTTTATGTAATTTTCAGTAATATACTGAAATGTATATTAGGTGGTTACGACATTACTAGCTTAGTTCTGATGTGAAAGCTTAATTTGCAGTTCTAGAGAAAAGGATTACTGACTCCCATCTAGTCTTGTTCATGCATCACAAATGCTTTCTGTGTTTTAAAAGAACACTGATTTTAAAGAGATCTGTCAAGGCTGGAACAGTTCATAAGACAAATTATTGCAAGGTGATCATAATAAGGCTAAGCAACTGAAGCCTATCCTAACAGACTACCACACTTGCAATGCTATCATGATCCAAGTTAGGGAAACTGCAGGGCATGAGAAATTTGAGGAGAAAAATTCTGGTTTTGGCAATGATGTGGAACTGAAAGCTGATGAGTAAACTGAGAGGGTGATTCCAGCACTGTGTCATGTGTAACAGCTACAGCAAGTTTGAAATATCTAAGACAAAAGGTATGTTCAGTATTGCTGGGGAAAAGATTGACCATAACATGGTTATGAAACATGTGGGCTTTGGGGTGTTTTAGTGTGTTTAATCAGATAATGGCAATATCAACCTGATTTATATCCATCCAAGCTATGAAGTTTGGTGTCAGCGGTGAATGGACATAGGAAAGAGCGTGGTTCTCCTGATATTAAGAGCTTTCAGTCATTTCCTTCTCACTTCCATGATAGTTGCTACTAAAGTTGAGCAGTGCTGAGTCTAGACCTTTGTGTAGAGTGGTGTAGCAAAACTAACAATAAAATTGTCATTTTATTAAATGAGCACTGAAAGGGGTTTTTTTAGAGAGAAATCTAGAATTGAATAGCTGTTGCACTTCAGTCATTCAAAATGTCTTTTCAATTCATATAGGATTTGAAATAATTTAATACAAAAACTTTAGTATTAAGGAGCTTGGTGAGATCCGCTGCTTCAGGACCAGCCCATCTGTGAGTGGAGCAGCAGATCTCGGTTTTTGGGGATTTTCCCGAAGTTTTCCTTTCACAAGTAAATGCCAGGGGAGCGGCCCAAACTGGCAGCTCTCATGGCAAAGGCTGACAAGGTGGGGGAGTCACCAGAGCAATGGTGACCACACCCTGTAAGAAGCCTCAGGGGGGCATAGAGCACAGGGTGGGAACATTTAGTTGCTGTGACTGCTCCCTCCGCTGTCTTAAGGAGTGAACCTAACTAGTCATCATCGTCTTCCCAGAAGAGGACCCAGCTATGATTGCAACCTGGCTGAAAGCTATTGACAGAAGAAATGTGTGTGACAGAGCAAACACGTGCGTGTCCAGGTCTCTGGCTGCAGGGAGCACCTGAGGCTGGCAATGGCAAAGACAACATCTGTGTGTGATGTGACCAGATGAATGATCTGCTCGGCCTGGTGACTGAGCTGAAGGAGAAAGAGAAAAGTGTTAGGAGTACAAGGGAGTGTGAAAAGGAGATAGATTGGTGGAAACAGGCCCAACAGTCAGAGAGAGCTCAGGACACAGAGGGATCCCTATCCCCTCTTCACCTTGCTGAACATTATGACTTAAGAGGATAAGGAGCAGTGGCTGCAAGCTCCTGCCAGGTGCAACAGGCGTGTCACCCCAGAAGCTGCTGCAGCTCCCCAGGTGCCCTTGAAAAATAGATAAGCCTCTCTACAGGAAGA
>VWZY01012524.1:116547-159911 GCA_013399075.1 Chloroceryle aenea
GTTCAGCCCTCAGGCTACTACCCGTTAAAAATTTTTCACGTAGGCAGTGATGAACTTTAATCAAGAAGTCCACAAGAAATGAAGAGACTCCAGGGCCTTGGGTCATCTGGTTAAGGGACTGGGAGTACAAGCAGCGTTCTTCTCTATCCCACCAGTTGCAGAGACTGTTGAGGATTTAGACAGGAAGAGCCAGCCACCTGATGAATTCCTGGATTCAAGCCTGGTGTTACAGGCAGGGCTCTGAGTTCTTTGAGCATGGCTGGTCTATAAGACACCAGACCTGCTGGCAACAGATTGGGTAAACTTGTCACATAGAGAGAAAAGGATCCTGGGACAAGAANGGCCTGGTGACTGAGCTGAAGGAGAAAGTGAAAAGTGTTAGGAGTACAAGGGAGTGTGAAAAGGAGATAGATTGGTGGAAACAGGCCCAACAGTCAGAGAGAGCTCAGGACACAGAGGGATCCCTATCCCCTCTTCACCTTGCTGAACATTATGACTTAAGAGGATAAGGAGCAGTGGCTGCAAGCTCCTGCCAGGTGCAACAGGCGTGTCACCCCAGAAGCTGCTGCAGCTCCCCAGGTGCCCTTGAAAAATAGATAAGCCTCTCTACAGGAAGAATCAAGTAACANAGATTTCTCCCCCAGAACTGTGTGGCAGAATCATTAGTCCAGCTGAAGGGCATCTACACCAATGCACACAGCATAGGCAATAAACAGGAGGAGCTGGAAGCCATTGTGCAGCAAGAAAACTATGACATAGCTGGCATCATGGAAACCTGGTGGAGTGACTCACACAACTGGAGTGATGAAATCAATGGCTACCAACTTTTCAGAAGGGATAGGGTGAGAAAGAAGGGGCAGTGGGGTGGCCCTCTGTNAAAAGAGAAAACTTTCTACCTTAGTTCAGCCCTCAGGCTACTACCCGTTAAAAATTTTTCACGTAGGCAGTGATGAACTTTAATCAAGAAGTCCACAAGAAATGAAGAGACTCCAGGGCCTTGGGTCATCTGGTTAAGGGACTGGGAGTACAAGCAGCGTTCTTCTCTATCCCACCAGTTGCAGAGACTGTTGAGGATTTAGACAGGAAGAGCCAGCCACCTGATGAATTCCTGGATTCAAGCCTGGTGTTACAGGCAGGGCTCTGAGTTCTTTGAGCATGGCTGGTCTATAAGACACCAGACCTGCTGGCAACAGATTGGGTAAACTTGTCACATAGAGAGAAAAGGATCCTGGGACAAGAATTAGCAGGGTATATTGAAAGAGCTTTAAACTAGATTTGAAGGCGGGTGAAACTGGGCTTGCTAGAGAGGAGCCTGGGAGTGGCATGCTGGTGCTTCTGGGATGGTGTACTGGTAATGTGTTTCAGTCTGCCATCTCAGTGGAGGTGGGGAATGGTGATCCAAGCAGCAGCAAAAACACAGGGTTCACTGATAGGTCACAAACCATGGAAGTGGCTGAGAATGGTCAGGCAGGAATTAAGATTTCTCCCCCAGAACTGTGTGGCAGAATCATTAGTCCAGCTGAAGGGCATCTACACCAATGCACACAGCATAGGCAATAAACAGGAGGAGCTGGAAGCCATTGTGCAGCAAGAAAACTATGACATAGCTGGCATCATGGAAACCTGGTGGAGTGACTCACACAACTGGAGTGATGAAATCAATGGCTACCAACTTTTCAGAAGGGATAGGGTGAGAAAGAAGGGGCAGTGGGGTGGCCCTCTGTATTAGGGAGACGTATGAATGTCTACAAGTTAATTAAAGTGATGATAGGGTTGAGTCCCTATGTGTAAAAATCAGGGGGAAAGACAACAAGGTTGATGTTGTAGGAGTCTGTTATAGACCACTCAAGCAGGATGAAGAGGTGGATGAAATATTTTATAAGCAGCTAGGAGAGGTTACATGATTGCTACCCCTTGTTCTGATGGGGAATTTCAACTTGCCAGATGTCTGCTGGAAATGCAATATAGCAGAGAGAGAACAATTCCAGAGGTTCCTAGGCCGCATAGAAGATAACTTCCTGATGCAGCTGGTGAGACACCCAAGGAGGGAAGGTGTCCTCCTGGACCTGCTGCTTGTGACCAGAGAACTTGTAGGGGAACTAATGGTTGGAGGCCATCTTGGGCATAATGATCATGATATGGTGGTATTTTCATTTCTTGGGGAAGAGGGGGGTCAGTAGAACTGCCACCTTGGGCTTCCAAAGGAAAGATTTTGACACCAGTTCAGGAGACTGATTGGCAAAGTCCCTTGAGAGGCAGCCCTGAAGGGCTAAGGAGTTCAGAAAGGCTAGACATACTTCAAAAAAGAAGTCTTAAAGGCACAGGACCAGCTGTCACAGTGTGCCAAAAGACAAGTTGTCTGGGAAGACTACCAGCCTGGATGAACAGAGAGCTTTGGCTGGAATTCAGGAACAAAAGGAGAGTTTATGGCCTTTAGAAGAGGGGGTGGGCCTCTCAGGAGGAGTACAAAGATGTAGCTAGGCTATGCAGGGAAAAAATTAGGAGAGCCAAAGCCCACCTAGAACTCAACCTGGCTACTGTTGTTAAAGACAATAAAAAATATTTCTATAAATACATTAACAACAAAAGGAGGACTAGGGAGAATCTCCTTCCTTTATTGGATGTAAGGGGAAACATAGTGACAAGGCATGAGGAAAAGGCTGAGGTGCTTAATGCCTCTTTGCCTCAGTCTTTAGCATTAGATCTAGTTGTTCCCTAGACACCCAGCCCCCTGAGCTAGAAGACAGAATGAGAACTTTACAGTCCAAAAGGAAATAGTCAAGTGACCTGCTACATCACTTAAACATACACAAGTCTACGGCACCAGATGGGTTACACCTAAGAGTGCTGAAGGAGTTGGCAATTGTGCTCACCATTTACCAGCAGTCCTGGCTAACTGGGGAGGTCCCAGTGAACTGGAAGGTAACAAATATGATGTCCATCTACAACAAAGGCCAAAATTTGGATCTGGGGAAATACAGACTTGTCAGTCTGACCTTGGAGACAGGGAAAATCATGGAGCAGATCATCTTCAGTACCTTAACGCACCATATACAGGAAAACCAGGCAATCGGGCCCAGTCGGCATGGGTTTGTGAAAGTCGGGTCCTGCTTGATGAACATGATCTCCTTCTATGACAAGATTCCCCATGTAGTGGATAAGGGAAAGGCTGTCTAACTGGACTTCTGGCCTTTGACATTGTTTCCCACAGCATTCTCATGAAAAAAAACTCTCTGCCCTAGGCCTGGATGGGCACAAGGTCTGATGGGTAAAGCACTGGCTGGACAGCTGGGCCCAGAGAGTGGTGGTGAATGGAGTTAAATCCAGCTGGCAGCTGGTCACAAGTGGCATTCCTCAGGGCTCAGTATTGGGACCACTTCTGTTTAACATCTTTATCAATGATTTGATGAGGAGATAGAATGCACCGTCAGTAAGTTTGCAGGTGACACCAAGTTGTGTGGGAGTGTTGATCTGCTTGAGGGTAGGGAGGATTTCAGAGGGACCTGGACAGGCTGGATCTATGGGACAAGGTCAATTGTATGAGCTTCAACAAGGCCAAGTACTAGGTCTTGCATTTTGGTCACAACAACCCCATACAACACTACAAGCTTGGGGATAGGTGGCTGAAAAGCTGTGCATCAGAAAGGGACCTGGTAAAAGCACCTGGGGGTGCTGGTAAACAAGCATCTGAATATGAGCCATCAGTGTGCCCAGGTGGCCAAGAAGGCCAACTGCATCCTGGCTTGTGTTAGAAATAGNGCATTAGATCTAGTTGTTCCCTAGACACCCAGCCCCCTGAGCTAGAAGACAGAATGAGAACTTTACAGTCCAAAAGGAAATAGTCAAGTGACCTGCTACATCACTTAAACATACACAAGTCTACGGCACCAGATGGGTTACACCTAAGAGTGCTGAAGGAGTTGGCAATTGTGCTCACCATTTACCAGCAGTCCTGGCTAACTGGGGAGGTCCCAGTGAACTGGAAGGTAACAAATATGATGTCCATCTACAACAAAGGCCAAAATTTGGATCTGGGGAAATACAGACTTGTCAGTCTGACCTTGGAGACAGGGAAAANGAGCTAGAAGACAGAATGAGAACTTTACAGTCCAAAAGGAAATAGTCAAGTGACCTGCTACATCACTTAAACATACACAAGTCTACGGCACCAGATGGGTTACACCTAAGAGTGCTGAAGGAGTTGGCAATTGTGCTCACCATTTACCAGCAGTCCTGGCTAACTGGGGAGGTCCCAGTGAACTGGAAGGTAACAAATATGATGTCCATCTACAACAAAGGCCAAAATTTGGATCTGGGGAAATACAGACTTGTCAGTCTGACCTTGGAGACAGGGAAAATCATGGAGCAGATCATCTTCAGTACCTTAACGCACCATATACAGGAAAACCAGGCAATCGGGCCCAGTCGGCATGGGTTTGTGAAAGTCGGGTCCTGCTTGATGAACATGATCTCCTTCTATGACAAGATTCCCCATGTAGTGGATAAGGGAAAGGCTGTCTAACTGGACTTCTGGCCTTTGACATTGTTTCCCACAGCATTCTCATGAAAAAAAACTCTCTGCCCTAGGCCTGGATGGGCACAAGGTCTGATGGGTAAAGCACTGGCTGGACAGCTGGGCCCAGAGAGTGGTGGTGAATGGAGTTAAATCCAGCTGGCAGCTGGTCACAAGTGGCATTCCTCAGGGCTCAGTATTGGGACCACTTCTGTTTAACATCTTTATCAATGATTTGATGAGGAGATAGAATGCACCGTCAGTAAGTTTGCAGGTGACACCAAGTTGTGTGGGAGTGTTGATCTGCTTGAGGGTAGGGAGGATTTCAGAGGGACCTGGACAGGCTGGATCTATGGGACAAGGTCAATTGTATGAGCTTCAACAAGGCCAAGTACTAGGTCTTGCATTTTGGTCACAACAACCCCATACAACACTACAAGCTTGGGGATAGGTGGCTGAAAAGCTGTGCATCAGAAAGGGACCTGGTAAAAGCACCTGGGGGTGCTGGTAAACAAGCATCTGAATATGAGCCATCAGTGTGCCCAGGTGGCCAAGAAGGCCAACTGCATCCTGGCTTGTGTTAGAAATAGTGTGTCCCACAGGACCAGGAAAGTGATTGTCCCTCTGTATTCAGCATTAGTGAGGCTACACCTTGAGTACTGTTTGGTTTTGGGCACCTCAGTACAAGAAAGACATAGGCATGCTGGAGTGGGTCCATGGAAGAGTAACTAGGCTGGTGAAGGGCCTGGAGAACAAATCTTATGAGGAGTGGCTGAGGGAACTGGGGCTATTTAGTCTGAAGAAAAGGAGGCTGAAGGGAGACCTTATTGCTCTCTCCAACTACCTGAAAGGACCTTGTAGAGAGGTGGACATTGATCTCTTCTCACAAATAACTAGTGACAGAACTAAGTGGGAATGGCCTCAGGCTGCACCAGGGGAAATTTAAACTGGACATTAGGAAGTGTTGTCAGGCATTGGAACATATCGCCCAGGAAGACAGTTGAGTCACCATCCCTGAATGTATTTAAAAGTTGTATAGGTGTGGTGCTTGGGGATATGGCTTAGTGATAGATTTGGTAGAGTAGGGTTAATGGTTGGACTTGAAGATTTTAAAGGTCTTTTCCAAGCTAATGATTCTATGATTCTATGATTTGAAATAAATTCTACTCAACCTACTGTGGACACTATAAGTGTGTATTCCCCTTAGGCTACATTTTAATGACTACATACATTGGAATGTCATGTTTATTTTCCTATTTTTTTCCCATGAAAATGTTTTTCTTTAATAACTGCATTGTAAAATATGAAGTTTTTCTGATCTCAAAATCAGAACCTTCCTTTTTTTGTTGTTGTTGTTTTCAAATCAACAATATTGAAGCTTTCTGCTTTCATTTTTCCCCTTTTTATAAATAGTAGCAATATGTATTTATACGTATGTATAAATACTCTAGACTACAGGACAACTTCATTTGGAATACAGACATAGCTGTCATTCCAAGGAGAAGAATTTGTACTTTGGTTCAAAACCACACCTATCAGTGCTTCCTTCATAATCAAAAATATACACAGTGTTGTCCTTAAGGACAGAAATAAATGTAGTTTTGATCAACAAATAACTATAAAAGAATAATTTTTTTTCCTATTACATTTTTAAGGAATGGACAGAAGATTTTTTCCCCCTCAAGTTTCAACATTTTCTGGACTTGCACATCTTTATGAATATGAAGCAGTTTCTGTAAGCATTGCTCCGGAGCACCTGGATTCTTGGTAACGTAATAAGGTGAAGTTTTTACTTGTGAGCTTGTGCCTTTATGTATTCAGGCTATTGCACACACACCTGCAGTTCAGCGGTGGTGTTTCAGTTGACCTGGCTCCTACCAACCTGGGAGCTTCTACAGAGGTGGTTGGAAATCAGGAGATGCTGCCCCTCAGCTGCATGCTCGTGGCTCCCTGCTACAGACAACATCAGGAAACCCCCTCATCCCCATGACCATTGTCCCCCTGGACCTGGGACCCTCCTCACCTGCCCTTCTTCTCTCTCCTCCACTAAGTGGATTTTAACCATCTCAAGGAAATGACAGAATATTGTGGAAAAGTTTTTGCTCAGAATACCCAGCACTCATCCTCCCACTGCAGTCAGAAGGATTTTGTTGGGCTCCAAAGTTTTGTTCAGCACTAGAGTGTTTACAATTTCATACTCACATTAACTTTTTATAAGGTTCAAGTCTGAAAAATGGAATAAAATATTGACATTATGAAAGCTGTTTCATTCACACATTCCCTGTGTTCCAGAAAGTTAGTTTTAAGTGTTCTAATTTATCTTCTTATGGATTAGTGAAAAAATTAAACTGACCCCTCCTGCTAAGCAACTTTGATCCCTTTTAAGGCTACCAGCCCATCTGTTTTAACCTACTGTCTCTCCCTGGTTACCAATGGGTAGAGATAAAGGAGGATAGTGTTCCTCCAATGTTACTCAGGCTCACGCTTTGGTGACATTTAAGACATGCAAATTTATGAGCAGAACTTACGCGAATAAAAGGAAATTAGATCTTGAAAGTCATCTGTTTTAAAAAGTAAATATTTTCCTTACTTTCTAATGAGCTTTTGGACTGTGCATCTTGTGTACCAGAGGTGGGCACTTTTTTGTTTTCTTGGGTTTGGTAATTTTTCTTCTATTTTCCTAGCTGGCTTAGGATTTCTCATGCAACAACCCTTGATCTCCACTTAAAAATAATCGATACACCTGACCCAGGCTACACCTTAGGAGGCCTTTTTGGTGGGAAGTGAGTGCTGGAATATTTAAGCTTTCAAAACTGTAAAGATTTAGATTTATAGTCAGTCTGCTTATACTCTATCATATCATGTGTGGTAGCATAGGATATCAAAGCAAGAAAGCCTAAGGGGTTACGACCATTTCAAATGAAAAATAGTTCCTATGTATGGCATAATGCAGCACAGATGGAAAGTTGTGCTTTTCTGTTTTACTGTTTCTGTATATTACTTGGGCAATAAATACTGGACAAATCAAGCAGTCATTTCTAAGGCTCCATATAACATATTTTACCAGTATCAACTGCTATAGTTTTATACCCCTAGTGAAAAGCTGCCTAGGTTTCCTACTTTTATAAGTCATATCAAGGAGACCTCACAAGTGAAAAAGGATGGAAGATATGGCCTGGCTTTTAATAACCATACGGTTAAGTCTGTATTTTCATGTGACAGTCAAAGTTCTCACTAGTGTTCTGCAGCATTTTTATTCTTCAAAGCAGCATTTATTTAATGGCTATTACTTGCTCATTTCATCTGCAATATTCTAGTGAGTTCTGTGTCTTTATTTCAAGGGCACAGCACAACAGAAATACATGGTAACTGTATCAGTTCAGGTCTGTGCTTCATAAACTGAGAAGCCAAGATGGGTTATCTAGCACCTATAGCAGTGGACATGCTCTGACAGCACCTCTGTGAAGACAACCACAAAGAAGTCCCAAAGTAGGTTTGCAAAGCCAAGTAGCCTAATAATAATTAAATCAGCAGCTGGGAAAGTGAGGGACAATGATTTGAGGAGTACTTTCAGCCTTCACTCTGAGCCAAAATACTTAAAGTAGAATGTGCCTCAGGATAGCAGTTTTCTACGCTCTCTCCATCACCTCCCCTTTGAGTTAGAGCAAGACAAGTGGCCAGATCAACCTTGTCCTCTCATCTCCTTCCCTGACCACTGGGCTGTTGTGCTGGCAACATGCAGGTCACAGTTTTGGTGGATGTTTGCCTATTATTGAACAGAAAAAAAGCTGTAGGTGAAAGAAAATCATCTGTTTTCATAGAGCAGGAACATCTGATGATGGAAGAGTCTTTAAGGGTTGAGATATTCTTCAGGAAAAACTGACACCCTCAAAATAAATGCTGAACAAACTACTGCTCTCTAGAATGAGACTCCTCACACATTCTCACAGCCACCATGTTTTGCACAACAGAGGGAAGCAGTACTATCAGTCTCTCTTCTTCTTATACTGTAACCTATCAATCACATTGCCCACATCCAACAAGGTAATTACAATTCTTTTTCTTATTTTTGAAAATACCAGGAATTGAGTGATAATAAAAGGAAGATAATAAAAGTAAGAAAGAAAAATAGCCCCTTATCAATATTTATTTAAACAGAAGAAATAATTACTTATGGGTTCCTGACTGTATGCTTTTTTTTGGTAAGTTGGTGGAAAAAAATCCCTAGATATTTGTGCAAACAAATTCATAGCGATTTTAGGCCTATCAACCCTTCTTTTTCATGATACAAGCTGATCTCTGTCCACCTGGGGTTGTTCACCTCCCCATGGAGCAGCTGTCATATCACTGCTGAGACCAGTTCTGGGGATGAGGATGAAAGGACATTTTCAGCATCTGATAACAATCACTCTCCTCAAAATAATTTTTGTTGAGACAGAAAGTAGTTTTTATGTCATTGCTATATTCCCATGTGATATTTTCAATTTTTTTTTAACCAATAGAACTTACAATGATTTAGTTTGTAGTGGTCAAAGGCTAACTGGTGACTAAATATGCATCTTGTTTGTTAATGTGCTTCATATAATAGATATTTTTTTCCCTGTTTTCAAAACTATACATTCCTTGTGTAGCTCTTGTCATTTATTGTTTTTTTTAATGGAATTTTTTAGAATGGTTGGATTCTTCTTTTCAACTGATTTCCCGTACCTAAATCTTAAAAAGTTAAAACAAAAGGACAAGAACTTTAAAAAAACTCTTTTAGTTACCTATTTAGGCAAGGATTTAGAGTCCTTTTCTTTTTGTGTCTTTTTTTTTTTTTCCAAGATAAACTGAAGGACAGACCTCAGGTACCTTCACCAATATGATCCAAGGCTGAGTATATAAAACCAACCTTACTCAAAGTTAATGAGCAGCCCACAGAGAATTGGAAGTGGCCACAATGGTTACAGCTAAACTAGTAAACTAGACGAGATCATCACATGGGCCTGAGCACAGTATGAGTACAACCATTCTTACTGTGAAATTTTTGGCATCATTTTAGCCTCGGGCAATTAGTGCTGTCATGGGGACAATACAGGAGCCATATCAGGCCAGGAAACATTGTCTATGGGAAGTTTGAGGAAGGGTGAAGACAGTTAATCTGTATAGACATGAGCCTTTCTGTACCATTTGTCATTAGGACCAGCAAAGCAACCCCAGGAGGTTTTATTTACCATTACAAATGCAGTCAGTAGTGACAGAAGTGACAGGAGTTTCAGGAAGCAGGAAGTTTGGTAGGAAACCACAGTGCCAGAGAAACCTGATGCACTCTGAAGTCCACTAAACCCATTGTTGGATTAAGGTTAAAATAACAGGATTCTGATTCCCAAGCAAAAGGAATAACTCAGTCTCAGTTCACTCATATGGACTCAGGCATTTTCAACCCCAGCCTTAAGTTTCTCTTTTTTCCATGTTTGTATCACAACATTACTGGTTTGCATTAATTAATTTAGAAGAGAGGTTTTGTTGTTGTGGTCTGCTATTTTTATTACAACAGAAAAAAAAATTGTTCAAAACAGTTATAGTTTCCAAGCTCCTGTAGTTTTTGCAAGTAAAAAACTTATAAAATGGTGTCTGACTAAAAAACCTGCCATGAATAAGGGAGCCTGAGGCCCTACCCAGTGAGGTGCTGAGCAGCCTTGTGAAAGTTGGGCCAGATGGCTTGGTTAGGGATAAACAAAACAGTGAAGAGAAAGCAGCAGTAAGAACCATTTAAGGACTATGGAGACAGGAGAGACTTTGACCCCTGGACCACCTCAGACTGCCAAAAAGAATTATTTTTTTTTCAGGAATCATTCTGTGACTCAGAAGAAGATCATGAGAGATACTCTTACCTAGGGCCATACAATGCCTTTGTGACTTTTAAAGATTTCTAAGAATAAGGAATCTTTTTTTTTCTTTCCCCCCTTCTGTGTCTCAAGTCCTTCTTTGGGAAAAAATCTGTTTCAGTCTCCTTCTTACATCATCCTGCCCTAATGCATCCCAGCTGGATGGACTTCCCCTTCATAATCATAATTTTCCCCAATCTAAGGCAAGATCCACTACTCCTTCCTGACCTGCTTTTCTCTTGCTTATGTTGAGTTAGGAGTTGCACAGGATTTGGGCATCCCTACCATGTCAATGCTATAACGCTTACTTTTACTGCTAATGAAGAGAAACACCACATTGCTTTAATGCCACAAGTAAAGGCTTTAGACGGGCATTTGTATCCCATCTAGCTCAAAGCCACCTACACTTGCTACAGAGCACAGATCAGTGTTTCTAAAATTGCTGCTGTGCATCTTTGTTTCTGCAGTTTACACAGAAAAGCTATCAGATATCATATTGTCATAGAATCTTAGAATGTTTTGAGTAGGAAGAATCTATTAAAGGCCATCTAGCCTAACCCCACTGCAGAGAGCAGGGACATCTTTAGATTAGGCTGCTCAGAGCTCTGTCAAACCTGACTTTGTTTCCAGGGATGGGCATTTACCACCCCTCTGGTCAGTTTGTTCCAGTGCTTCACCACCCTCATTGTAACATATTTGTTCTTTGTATCTAGTCTAAATCTACCCTCTTTTAGTTTAAAACCATTTCCCCTTGCACTATCACAACAGTTCTGCTAAAAGGTCTGCCCCCATCTTTCTTATGGGCCCGCTTTAAGAACTGAAAGGTGACAATAAGGTCCCCCTGGAGCCTTCTCATTCTCCTGACTGAACCCCAACTGTCTCAACCTTTCTTTATAGGAGAGGTGCTCCATGCCTCTGAAAATTTTTGTGGCCCTCCTCTGGATCTGCTCCAACAGCTCCATGACATTCTTGTGCTGAGGACTCCAAAGCTGGACAGTGCTCTGGATGGAGTCTCACATTTCATTATCCCCTGTTGCAGAGACCAGATAGCTTCTTCCCGTTTATACTCCTAGGCTTGAGCAGTAACCTTTTCTGCTTTTCACTTCTGGCCCCTCCCTCAAGCTGTGGATGTTTTGCTGCTAAGGACTATCAGAAGATCAGGGAGATACCCTACCGTGACCAAGTGAAGGAAATGAAGATGTGATCATCAGTCCTTTCTTAAAAGGACATTTTTAAGTCTATATATAGGGTGACTTCTACAAATAGTTGTTGCAATTTGGGATCAAAACTATTGCTTGAAACTAGGCAGAAAATGGCTTTACATACAGGTCATGATTCTTTAGGGTACATTTATCAGTTTCTGGTGTAAAACAAAAAAATTCCCCAAATGGCTTTGGTTGGTTTTGATTCTTTTTGTTTCATTTTGTGGATTTTGTTTGTTTGTTTCTTTTTTTCTTTTTGTGGATGGTGAAGTATGCTGTGAGCACAGCTGAGGAGAGGCAAGGATGCATCTAGCTCAGGTGCAGTATCAGTGCATTAGCTCAAACAAGTATGTGAGCATTGGAATATGAGCAAGAAGCTACAATGTCAATGTTCATACATGGTCAAATATTTCTCAGTAGAACATATGTGATGTTTAAAAAAAAATTTTTGGCTAACTTCTAGTAAGAGTATGTGTTGCTTGCTAGAACAAAGAGTGTTACCCTACAGACAGAAATGGAACATCTCAAAGTACTTCTGTTGTGGTATACAAAGCAGCACCTCTCTTAGTCTATGCCATTTCCCCCTGTGGGAAGAAAGCCTTTTACTGATATAATGGCTGCAGTAAACTGGGTAGTAGCAGAAGGAATTCACGATAATTTTTTGGCTAATCTTTGGGCTGTGAAAATGGCTCAGTTGTGTTTAGGGCAAGCTTCATTCCCTGCAGTGGGTCTTGTGCCAGCCTTGTTACTGCACTGCCATGTGGAAAGTACTGGAAATAAAAAAACAGATCCTTTGCAAAATGCTTTAGTGGACATGGTGAGACAGAATAAAAGAAAGGCCAAGTTATGATGGATAGGGATAGAATGTTTGATGACTACCCACAGGTCATTCCCAAATTAGTAACAGCTGCAGAGGGAAAAAACCCAACAGGTTAAAAATAAACAAAACAGATTTTCAGCCATTTCAGTCACAGGCTTTGCCAAGCTTAGCACCAGAGACTGGCTTCCTGGAGTGAAAGAAGAAAGCCTTCAGATTGCACAAAGGAATATTAATAGAAGTAATGGATGAACATAAGAAAGAAAAAAGGCTAAGATGAATACAGCTTCCTTTTGGTGAGAACAGATGGGTCATGGAATAGTCTGAGGGGTAACTAATGGGACATTGATGCTAAATTGAACAAAACAGACAATTAACAGCTGAAGAAAAAATCTGGGGATCAGTAAATAATGCTAAGAGCAGGCCAGTTCTACAGAGTGATCAGAGATTCATTATAAGTAGTACTTAGCATCTCACATTTTAATATGTTCAACTACAAGAAAATGGGTCACATTTATAGGATGAGATTCTTTTTCAGCAATCAGTAATGCTGAAGATGATGCAAGGTCGCAGTAGTCAACCAATCGAGCACCCATTTCCAGCACTATTAAGTGTGGAAAGAACCCATGGGAACTTTTGATGTGGAAACAAGGAAAATTATAAAGTGGTAGTAGCATCTCCTTGGCATTAATGAGAGCATAACTGTCAGTTCTGGTGTCTGCTCCAAAGGATTTTGGAAAAGGCTGATAAGAGTTATATGAAATAGTCATGTTCAGGAAGAGAATGTTTTCAGCCAGAGGATAAAGAAGTTGGATTTCTCTATTATATCCAAGAGAGGGCTAATAGGTGACTTGCTCATAATGTACAAGTACTGCCTTGAGAGATTGGTTTTGAGTGAAGAAGGTTCTTAATCCCAATGAACAACATACAGTTTAATACCTTGAATTAACATGAAAATTTATATAAAAGTAACTCCTTACAGTGGTTAATTTTCTATGCATTTCATGCATTTCTCATCACTTAAGTTCTTCAAATAAAGATGCTTTTCTAAAGGAGAGATGCTCTATCTCAACCTGGAGTAATGGGCTTTATTCAGGTATTACCAAGCAATATTCTCCAGTCTTTGTTGTGCTGGAGGTCAGAGGTAGAAGGAATAGTAGTCATTTATGGATATAGGTCAGAACTGGGAAAGCTCCAAGTTCATTGCAGACATACAAGTGGTAGCAATTTCTTAGAATTCTCATCGAGATGTCACTTGTGCATAATAAGTATCTGCTTCCATTGGGTTTTAATAATTTTTCAAGGGCTTCAGTTTCATTATTTTGAACCTCAGAGATGCAGAATAAGAAGCCACATTTATTTCACGCTTAATAGTCCTTCTGCTAAAAAGAAAGTGACCTGTGCTTTACCTTTCTGCCCAGAATGACTCAAGATCTGTATCAAATACATTTCTTACATTATTGCATGAAATCCCTTGACCAGCCCTTGCAGGTTCAGGAACAAAAGAGTCTTAAAAATCCTTAGAAAACAGGAAACCTGGATACCTATGCTTTGTATTTAGCTCGAAAGGAAAAGCATTCTCTTGACAATCCATCAAGAACTAGGATTTAAGCACTAGCTGTTAAACTAAGTAATGACGTGAGTTGAGTTGATTATATACTTGAAGGTACCAAATGCTCATCATTAAATGTAAGGACATATCAAAGGATCTGTATAATCTAGATAGCACCAAGTCCTTATGATCATCCACCTGTACTATTTCTTTCACATTTGATTTTCTTTTTTAATAAACTTGATGCCCGAGGTGCTACTTAAGAAGCTGAGGGAGGTGGGAGTAGTGAGTTCCATCAGCATTATAATAAATGAGTGTGTAAGAGAAAACCAGCCATAGGGCATTTGGAGTTGAGCTATCGAGAACATCTGCTCCTCCCTCATCACCCTTGTGATTAAACATTTAACTTAGTACGTGAACTCAGATGTGTTATGTTAAACTAGGTTCAGAAGGCACAATGTAATTACAGTTGTTATTAATATTACAGAGGCTACAGTGGGTAGAAATCATACTGGACATGACTACATGTGTGTGTAAGAGGGAGTAAATCTCCTTGGGGAAGCAATTACATTTTGGGTGGAGATAGAATCATAGAATCATTTTGGTTGGAAGAGACCTTTAAGATCATTGAGTCCAACTGTTAAACCAGCACTTCCAGATCACCACTAAATCATGTCTCTAAATACCCCATCTACACATTTTTTAAATACCTCCAAGGATCATGACTCTACCACTTCCCTGGGCAATCTGTTCCAGTGCCTGACAACCCTTTCTTCGAATAAATTTTTCTTAATGGCCAACCTAAACCTTCCTTAGTGCAACTTGAGGCCATTTCCTCTTGTCCTGTCAAACAAGTCAGAAGTGCCTCTGTCTTCCCAGTCCTCCCCCACAGCTGAGCTGCGCTGGTAAAGAATATTTTACTGGAATTCTCCAATTCTGTAATAGTTACATTTATCTTCAGAAAAAAACATCAATTTCTGTGTTCTTCAAACTTCTGTCAGTAAAACACTCAGGTCAGTGCCTGAATGTTCTTCCATCTTCCTAACAAGTTTTGCATCTTTTGTTGAGAAATACTTGCACAGTATTTCTCACCTCCACCTGTGACTGCTTGTGCCTGAAGAGGAATCATGCAACACACACGCACAGGCTCCAAGTCATGCAGCTGGCTTGTGCTTAAGCATTTTTAATGATCCTCAGTCACTTCATGATGCAAAGTTAAATCTTCAGTCAATTATTTTTAAAAAGAATTCATGGAGCAAGGTTTAAAAATTAAATTTCCTGCATTTTTTTACCCAATCAGCTGCATAACTTGGAGCTATTACTGCTCATAAAGTCAAGAAGAGTGGAAATTAATGCTCTAGTGCAGGGTCGTGGTTTAATCCCAGCTGGCAGCTAAGCACCACCTAGCCATTTGCTCACTTTCACACAAGTGTGAAAATTTGTGGCTCGAGATAGACAGTTTAATAGGTAAAGGAAAAGCTGTGCAAGCAAGCAAAGCAAGATAAGGAATTAATTATGAACATCAGCAGGCAGATGTTCATAATTCTGCAAGAAAGGAGGGTTCCATCACCAATAATGGAGACTTGGGAAGACAAATGACACTACACCAAACATCCCCCCTTCTTCTTCCCACAGCTTTCATTGCTCAGCATGATGTCCTATGATATGTAATGTTCCTTCAGTCAGGTGGGGCCAGCTATCTCAGCTGTGTCCCCTCCCAGCTTCTTTTGCACTCCTAGACTACTCAATGGTGGGGTGGGGTGAGAAGCAGAGAAGCTACTATGAAGAAAATTAACTCCATCTCAGCAAAACTCAATACATTCTCTATCCCTTATTCCATACTATTTACATCATGCTCAGGTCCCACACTGTCCAGTTGATGCTCATTAATCACTACCCTCCCCACCTCCTTCATGGTACTTTCCCTGCAGTTATGATACACAGAAGTCATCCCCTTGGTCTGTGAAATACCTCTGTAAAACATCCATAGATTTCATTTAGTCCATGAATTTGGACTCCATCTATTATGGTGGTCACTCAGAAAAAGTAATGACAGTGTGTTGCATGGAGTTGTTAGGCATCAAAGCCAGACCAGGTCAGGTCACTGCTGCCATTGAACTGCATGTTGTAAGACTTTTCTTCCATTGTTTTGGGTGGGTTCTGCTGTAGTACTTCCTATAAAGTGAGATTCAAATCATGGGCTACAATAACTTAGAGGTTTTTCCATTACAATCTCCATACTCGGCCCCTTTGGACCAGACCATTTGGTTTAACACTGCAACTAGTTCCTCCCCTTACACCTGCTCCAGCATGTTCTTATCCACAGAATAGTCCCCTAGGGATGTACCTGCTCAAGTGTGGCCTTCTCTTGAGTCAAATTAGCAACATTTAAAAAATATATCAATTTCAAGAACATATTTTTTTCCATTTAGCAAATATCATAGAAAAAAATACAGTAATTGTACCTCCAGTGCTGTTGATGTGTTTGTACACTTTTGAACCTATGGGGAAAAAACCCATATGACTCAAGACAGGATATAGATGTTTGTTTTCTCAGTCGTTCATCAAGAAGATCCATTTCTAATTTAATCACAATTTCTACAGACAAATCATTACTGCAGTGAGCCACCTCCGACCAGCTGTTGTGAGAATGAACTACAGTGTTACAGAATCACACAGAATAGTTTTGGTTGGAAGGGACCCTTCAAGTTCATCTTTAGATGATGTTAGATACATCCTACAAGGAATTTCACAAAATATATATGGTTTGGAATTTTTCTTTTTTATACAAGATTTATATTGTGTACAAGCTCTTAGTATTTATAGGAATATTAAGCTCTCAATGTAAATAAAATATTTAAGAAATAATAGTGAAACTCCTCAATATATAAGGTAGATAAGTACAGCTGCTCCCAGCACAACAGTCGAGTTCATCTAAGCAAAGATAACAATTCTGGTTCCTTACCAGAAACTTTCATGAAAGCTAAGAGGCAGATATTGAGTACATTTGTATTCTTCCACATTTATTTATCTTGAGAAGCACTTTGCACCACAGAATTATTCTATTGGACAATTAATGTAATACATTAGATGCCACATCTCTTTTATCCTGTAATCTGTTTCTGACTCTAATCAGTAGCAATGATATAATATTGAATGTTACTCAAAATTAATTTATTGTTGCTGGAATCATGCTTACAATCAGTCCCATATGTTGTTGATTGAAAGGCTTAAGTTGCTTAATTTTTTTTGTCTTTACCTTTGTGCAATGAAAATTTCCCCTGCCAAATATCTGTCACAGTTTGATTTTCCAACAAAAAATCGATCAAAACAGGAAGCCATTTCTTCCTGCAAAAACAGAGAAAAATACCCTATTTTTTTTTTTATATTATATGTATGATTCTTTAAACAGAAAAGCCTGAATATTCCTTGGCTTCTGATCAGGAACTGGAAAACTGAATGGTTGTTATCTTAGTGTCAAAGGTGTGTCTTTATCCCTTCTGTCATAATTAGTCCAGGTATGATCAGGTTTTGAATTTCAAGTTTTAAACCAGCAACTTTTAGCTAATTCATGCTCTGTAGAGCATAGTAAATGAATTCTTAACTTTCCATCTAGAATTAAGAATTCCAGTACAGAAAGTTGCACTACAAGGTTACAGTTGCAAAAATTCCAAATATAAAGGAGTTATGCAGTACCAGAATTGAGTTCACAAATAAAATTAACAGACTCTTTGTGCTTATGTAATAGTTTTTAATTCTACAACACTTCCATCTTTTAATTTTGGCAACCTTTAAAGTATGGAGGAAAAGTAAATCAATACAGAATAAACATTTAGCTTGTCTTTCCGTTTTCTTGCTATGGTCAGTAAAGACGTTTTTATGAGTCCCCTACAGTCTTGTCTCACACTTCTACCATACAAACTTTTTGCCTTCTGCTTGAATTTCATAAAGAAGTAGAACTAAGAAGGTATCACATATAACTGTGATATCCTCACTGAAGAAACATGAAAATTCAGACACATACAGTAGAAGACCTGACTAATCCAGTGGCCTCTTATAAAACAGTGACTGTCAGTGGACAAGGCCTGTCATCTACATAGATTTCTACAGATGTCATCTACTCAGACTTCTGTAAGGCCTTTGATACAGTCCCCCACAATGTTCTTACATCTAAATTGGTGAGATATGGATTTGATGGATGGGTTGTTAGATGGATAAGGAACTGACTGTCCAAATAGTTACAGTGAAGGTCTCAATGTACAAGTAAAAATCAGTAATGAGTGGTCTCCCAAGGACACGTACTGGGACTGATACTCTCTGATATCTTCACCAACTACATAGAAAGTGGGATTGAGTGCACCCTCAGTAAATCTGGATGACATCAATCTAAGTGATGCAGTTCATATATTAGAGGGAAGGGATGCTACCCAGAGGGACCTTGACAGGATTGAGGAGTGGGCCCATGCAAATATGATGAAGTTCAGAAAGGCCAAGCACAAGGTCCGAAACCTAGTCTGGGGGAATCCCCAGTATCAGTACAGAATGGGAGGTGACTTCATAGAGAGCAGCCCTCATTCCATCAGGTAACTCTTTCCATGACCCACTTAAACCAGATCTTTTTAGATGGTCATATAACTGAAAAGATGCTGTTCTTATGATGCATCCAACTCCAAACTAGGGGATTAGATTTAATTTCATCAAGAATTCAGTAGATACCTCTAGTTTTCCATCAGCATTAGGCTGCTAGACTGTGCAGTGAATACTGAAAAGATAATTTATCATACGTAATTAACATGTTAAAAAAAAAAAAAAACAAACAGACCAACAAACTTTACTGCCAGAAAGCAGCAAACTTCTAAGTAAAAACAATATTCTCTGGTATTTCATTGAGCTTTCAAATAATACTGCATATGTTTTTAGAAACAGTCACAGCACCCAATTTACCAAGACAAAAAAAAACCCTCTTAGCAGGGGGTTACTTCTCTTGTGAATTAAATTTTAATTTAGTGGGAGGTGCTCATGTCATGAGATAAGCTTACTGCTAGGAAAGAAAGACTTCAAAAATTGTACACACCTGCAGGTAACATAGCAGCACATCATGCTGGAATCTACACAGAAAATAATTTACACTGGAAGAATATTATACTTTCAAAATAATATTACCACAAATTATCTTTCTAATGCATATAAATTTAAATAACCTTATTGTCTAACACCTTTCATCATCAACATAACTTCTAGCAGAAATATCAGGTAGAACCAGGTCTTGCCTACAATGCTGTCACCCCATGTGGTTGAAAACTGAACATGCATTCTTGTGACTGTTGGAGTGAATTCCCAATTAATAAAGGACATCAGTGTTTAGTTGCAAGTAGGTGAATGTTTCAGAAAACATCTACTCCATCCCTGACCTCTCCATCATGCTCTTCCAGGGCACCTCACAGAAAGCAGGCTCAAGGGGAGACTGAAAGCTCAAATTCTTCGCTCAACGGTCTGCAAAAAGCCCTATACTCAATAAGGACATTGTTCTTTAGACTCACTATAATTGAAGAATACAGTTTCATGATCTGTTCAAGCCAATCTGTAACCATGCTGTGTTGAAAGGGTCAAGCCTATCCCAGTTGCTGTCCAAGCCACATGTTCCTGCTCCTCCTTTGCAATCAGCTTGTTGATCAGAGTCTTTTGCAGAGTTAATTTTAAATAATGCCATAAGGTGATGTGGAAATATGTGCCTTTATATTTCTGGGAACTATTCTGTAGTGTAGGGATGAACCATGTCAAGAGGGGTCAAGAGAGAGGGTCGAACTAGCAGCCAAAGGAGTTTAAGTTGTTATAGACCTGTGTTGCTTCCAGCAGTTATTTTTTCTAACTTCTGGAATTTTCTGTTTCTGTATCAGAGGTGGTGATGGGAACATATGCCCCAAAGCACATCTGCTGCTGGCACAATATCGGCTGGAAATTCTCTCTTCCTGCAAAATGGCCAATATTGTACAGAGCGAAACAGATGAAGCCATGATGTGTGCTTCTGTGAAGCACATTATCTTAGTTTCACCTGCCGTTCCCTGTTCAAGCTACCATATAAACATCTTGTTTGTCTATTCTTGTGCTACTTTTGCACCTGGATATGCACCTAAGTCCAGAAGTGCACCAAAGATCCCTGCACTGTACTTCTATTATATCAATGCATGACAAGATTCCTAAAGTATTTAAATGAAGCATGTAATCTCCAAGACGAAAAACGGTGTCACATTCAATTGTAACTTTATTTCTCATTTAACAAATAATTTAAGCATGTCTTTCATTATTCGATCAAGTATAGTTACAGTTTCTGGGGCATTTTATTTTCAGATCCATGTTGCAAGATAGATTGCAAGGCTGAAATAACGACCCCACTGGAGCCAAATATAGCTTTTTCTAAAGACACCTAGATTTAACCCTCACCTTCTTTAATGTGTCTAGTGATGGCTAGTGCTAAGAAAATTGTAGATGATTAACAAATACATAGATAACAGTGGCTCCCAATAGTTATAATTAGGGATCCTGAATGAATAGCTCACTCGTGCTTATTTTTATAGCTGGTGAACTATTCTGCCTAAATGAATAACCTCATTGAAGCCAGTGAGACTTGGAGGGGGTTAAATTTAGCATATCACACATGTCTCTGTAGAGCTGGAGCTACAGCTTGTATAACAGTACATTCCTAATGTTCCCCAGGACTAGTATGGAAAAGCGACTTGAACAAACCATTAGAAGGCCACGGAAAAATGTCTTAAGGATATGACCCTCACAGACCTTGTTTCCTGTAGTCTGCAGATGAACAGCAGTGCAAGCACTTAGAATAAAAGCTGTCTGTTTCTCCAGCCTTTGGAAAACAAGTTTGGGACAATTTTCTTTTCTTTTGCTTGCATTTTTTTACTGGAAGAGGTAGTATCAAAGGATAATTCTAAAAATAGCCATAGGCTTAAACTTTTAAAATACTGTTTTAGTGATTTTTATAAGTCTAGATGCTAGAGCAGAATACAGATAGAGAAACAAAGATTGCAGCTAGTTTCATTTAGTTCTATTAATAATTTGAAAATTGTGCTATATAGAAAATGCACTGGTGATAAGACAGTGTTCTTGTAATATTCATAAAGGTGCTGGCCAGGTTCAGCTGCAGTCTGGTATTTGTACCCAGGAGCTATTTTTTCCCCCTTACTATTATTTTTGCAATTCTAACGCATGGATCATGAAGAGAGCCTTTTTGCAGAAGAACATTATTATCCAACAACATCAGCTCCTTACATTTGCCAAAACATTCTCTCAAATGACCTGTTGTTATGAAGGTGCTGCTGTTGGTTAAATGCTATTATACGAATAACATTAATCATACGTTCCTGTAGTTAATGTTAATTACTATGCTCTCTGCTTTTTTCTTGCCCCTATCTTTTCTACAGTGACTCTTGTCAGAGGAACTGAAGAGCCACTGTTTCTGTGCCCTTCCTGAAGATCGAAGAAGGAACAGAGCAATTTCTCTGTGAGCTGTGGTGCCAGTTAAAAAGAAATAATAATAAAAAAGGTGCTTTCAAATAAAAGAATAGAGAACCCCTGATTAAAAAACAAATGTTCTGAGATTGAATTTATATCAGGAACAATATTTGAAGCAGTGTTTTAATTCATGAAAGCAACAAAGCTCACACGATAGCAGTTGCTTACAATAGCAACACACTGTCCAATTGGGACTGCCTAATGGGTTCAAAGGTTGTTGCTGAGTAAGTGAAGAAAGGGAGCACTGATAAGCTGCATCATCACACTAAGCCCCATTCTCATCAGAAGACAGACTGAAAGCAGTCTCATTGTTCCAAGTTCCTGACAATGGTCAAGAGTTGGAATCCTTGGGCCCACAGCTTCACAAATGACTCTTATGAGGAAAAGAGCACAGTCAGGCAAAAAGGCAAGGAGTGAGTCTGCACACCTATGCAGCATGAGGTAAATCACCCTTGGGAAAGCCCAACACACAGACACTAATGGCGTGACTCACTGTATCTGAGTCAAGGAGTCTGCAGTACAGAAAATGTATGAGCTACTATATCTGGTCTCCTTTTACACTAATTTGTCTGATCAGTGTTAGGTTTCTTGTGTTGTTTTTTTGTTGTGTTTTTTTTTTAATTAAATTCAAAATATATTTATTTTTACTCTTAGATTGTAAAGAGAGACTCAGATGCCTATCTTAATATACTGATATTCTTAGGATCTCCACAGCAAGTCAGAGGCATTCCGTGCCTTGTCTGTGAATCCCAGGCATGTCTGAGTGTCCCTCCACAGGGTAATGTACACAGCACCCTGGGCTATCAATATGATGTAGGATTTGAATGCTTATAACAGCAGTAATACCATAAATTTATTGCCTAGATTTACAATATCACTAATATTATCCGCTCACACACTTGATGTATCCTCTGTTTCTTGTACAGTGAGCAGTTGTTTTTAATATGTTGACCACGGTGACACCTGACTGAGGGGTCAGAGTGAAATCAAGGATCAGTTCCATGCAGAATATTGTTTCTTGAGAGAAGACAGCTTTGTACAGATCAAAGTGAGGACAAAGCCCTCTCTCTGTGCTTGTTTCTTGCTGAAGTCTGTGACCCTTTTTGCCCGTCTCCCACACTGAATGTTTGTTCTAAGTTCACTCTATTCTTACGAATGTTTGTAAAAAAGTGGACCTTCACGAGGGGGAGATTTATGGATACTATCAGGTACCCTAATTTCCTTTCTGAAGTCAGTTCAGAGTTATATTTTCACACTGTCCCTCCTGACAGGTCTGTAAGGTTTTCTCTCCATCTTTCTCTGAGTCTTTCAGTGAGAGATTCATCACAGCCTGAATATGATACTTACTCCTGCATGTCCCTGTGTGTGGATGGCTTGTAGCTCTGAAAACAGCCAGATGCCTCATTGACTCCATGTTTTAAAGGTGAGGAATGATGCCAGTTTTCTGGTGGAAAACTCCTCCCGGTGATCATGGTAGATTTTAAAGGCTTGGGTTTTTTTGAATAAGACATATTTATTAACTGCCTGGGTGTTAAGATATAGTTAGGCAACAGTGTGCCTACTAGAATCAAACTGATAAGGTTTTGATTTTTCAAGCATAGAAGAGAATGTTTATTGCTAAGATATAGCTGAGTTGACATAATTGTGGATGAATTAAGGGAGCAGAAGAAAGAGATGTTTTCTTGAAGGTCATCCATCCTTACACTAATTTTTCCCACTTTGTAATTAGTGTGAAGACCTGCTGTGTGAGGACCCAGTTTCCTTTGCTTACTGTACTTAGCAGACCTATTCCATTCCTAGCTTACCTTCATCCATTTCCACAAGTGTCTGTACAATCAGGAATGGGCATTTCTCCAACCAAAATGCTCTCTAAAATCATTCTGGTTGTGCCAAGAAAATGTTTGGCACAAAATCATCACAATGCTTTTTTACAGACAAGAAGACCTTCAGATTATCTAATCTATTAATATCTGAGGTTGATATTTATATCTGGAAACAGAATAAAACCTGTCTGTATATATGCACTTCCTTATCTAGATAAGGACAAATGTCAGCCAGAATCCATCTTTCCCCAAAAATTCCCTAGTTCCAAACAGCCTGTTGAAAGTACTGGAAATAAACAAGTAATTATTTATTTACAATCTCCCTTCCCTTCCCCTCCAAGCCAACAATTTTATTAAACTGATTCTTAACAGTTGATAAGACTGTCAATAAGGTGCTGCTATCCCCAAAAATGGTCTGAAAAAAACAAAATTGTCCTATATAAATACACTTTCTGTTACAGTTATATTCCTCAACAGTTTATATGACTCAATTATATATAAGCCGAAACCACTTTTTTAATAATTTATTTTATATTCAGACAAAAAATGTTAATTAACGACTCAAATTGTACATCAAAATAATTTAAATATCCCATAAACTTTCAAAGGTGCTGGAATGACCTGATGTGATCCAGAGCTGTGCCGATTTAATTATTGCACCCCCAATATTTCTAATTTTGATTTATCAAAACAAAACAATCTTGAGCTATTCTCATTAATATCCATCCTGCTTAGAGTAGCTCCACTTTGAAAGGTGTTCAGCCCAATCTGATCCTCCTTTATGTGGGAAAAGTGCAGGATGATTTAATGCACATAAACTTTCAGCTAGGTGCGAGAAAGTCACCAGCTTGTCATGCACCACTGTCAAATCTCTGTGTTCAATGAAATGCTTAACTTTTTCAATAAGACAAGTGGCCTTCCACTGGCTGGCAGTCTCCAGCCCTTGAACAGCACTAATCCCTTGTAAAGGGTTTGGCACGAACCCTCTGTCTCAGCTGCATGTCTCATCAGACTGCATGGCAGGACGTGAATATTAAAGAATAAAGCTGTGGTGTTGAGGAGTAAGCAAGGAAAAAGCAGGCTAACCTGCTTGTATGCACACTAGTGAGCCTGTAAGTTTTGCATGTGGGCTTGATTATTATGGATTGGTCCACACTGGTGTAAATATTGGACCAAAGTCCTTGCTAGGCTTCATCAGAAAATTAAATACTGTGATGCATTCAGGGTTCATATTCTGTACAAAGCTGGATGGTCTCAGAGAGATACCTGCTAGAGAAATTACGCTGGTACATATGTAGAAGGTCAGACAGCATCTCTATCTAGCGCAGTGCCCCATCACCAAGTGCTGCCAGAGGGACCATGAAACCCCAGTCAATACAGAGAAATTACTGCCCAGAGTATTTCCCCATCTCTCAGCAATGTGAGACTCTCAGGCTTTCTGAACTGAAGGTGGTGTCTCCATTTAACAATCCTAAACTGACTTGGCTGGCTTAGGAGGCCACAGAGGGTGACTATGACATTGAGGCTCCATTGTCTGAAGTGCTCACTTCAAGTCTTTGGTGAGTGTCTGACTACCTGGCTCATGCTGAACTGTCTGATTTATATCTTCACAAGGTCCAGAGACAGATGGCTTTTAATAGCAATTTTTGAAGAAACACAGCTGAAATTGCTGTCTTTGTTAGCTTGCTTGCAGACCTAATTATGACCATTTAAGGTCAGTGTTAACTACCTGTTTGCATGTTCTTTCAGCAGAAATATCCTGTAATTTCTGGGACTTGGGAAAGGCACAGACAGCATTAGTTTTTGCCTTTCTTTATATTCCTGATCATCTCTAAAAATTTACATCATCCAAAGAGATATCACTTTATAGCCAAACACTAACCTAGAATTAGCACAGGGTAGATCATTCAGCACTCCCTCACTGCAGATGCTCAGTTAGAGGAAGCAGTGGCTTTTCTGAGCATGAATTCATCTGGAGTATGTCAACCATCAGTTGGCTGCTGGGCCATGCTGCTTGGAAAAACTGTGGTCCTTACACCATATCACTGCCCAAACTCATGGCATGCTGACTGATATGACCATATGACTCTCCTGGCTTTTTAATGAAATACTGAATTCTATTTGTCTTGTTCTAGAAAATTAAAACAAAGTCTGAAATATTGACCAATTTGGTAGAATGGAATTCTTATTTCTGATCCAGGCCTGGGAAGGACTCCACATTAACTTTACATTTTCTCCTTTGTGCCATGTAGTGTAATTTGTGTGTCTCTTGATTCTTAATTAATAATTAAGAAAATAAAACTTAGAAAGTTAGACACATTTGCTCTTAGGAAAGAAACTTACATTGTGGGTAGGACTTCTTGTAAAAATGACATATACCATTTTTCATATGAAATTTAATGTTAAAACACTTTTTTATACTCACTATGGAGTAGATTCATGAACAGTTGCTGATACCATCATGCTTTTAGTTAAGACAACACTAATCTGAAACATTTCACAGAGCTTTCTTCATGACATTTTACAGGCACAAAAAAAACAGAGTAACCTCTCCTGGGGCATTGCAATTTTTGTGCACAACTTGAAATGTGATTTACTTGCCTTGGTTTACATAAGTACAGACTTAATATATCTAAATCAAACTAAACACATTCATTTTCAGGAATAAAGATGACCAGTTTTTCATATGGAGCATGTGGAGTCAATGTTCTTTAGTAGTCACAGCTTAGTAACTCATAGATATTTATTTTGTTTTAGGAACTAACTAATAGCCTCTTTCAGGGCAATTGCAATGTATTTGTCATGCATCAATGTCAATATGTCTGACCAGGTTAGAAATCTATTCCTTTTATTTATCATTGGAAGCCTACATTTGTAATGCTCATGCTGCTCATCTATTTATATCCAATGATAAATAAAGGGAAGAAAATGTCTTTCCGATTTTAAAAGTTAGAAAATTAAATACTTTAGTATTCATATTTTATTTATACTTTTTGAACAGAATATCAGCAAGAAAATTGCAGTAATACAACTTAAAATTTAAAGTCTTTTCCAAGGCTGTCGGTTATCTATTACTGAATAAAAGCATGTGAATTCCATGTTCATCTTGAAAATACAATCTATAATATTTCATATCTACTGCATTTGGATTTCAACAATCTGCTTCTTTCAAAGACACCCTGACAATTCAAATGGTGAATTATTAAGTCCGGATAACAAGGACAACACTCACTTTCTTTGTACTGCTCCAGCTAGACTAGAAGACTCTATTAATTATCAGTCTAGAAATGGACTGAGATTTGCTTTGTACACTGCTAAGCAGTTTAACTGGAAAAGATGGGTTATATATGGCAGTAAATGACCTTTCTAAAAGCTTGTTTTTCCACCAACTGCTTGTGTTGAAACCAATTGCAGAAGTCATTCAAAATGAGCTGTTTATTGCTTCCTAAATGCATTTACTGCATGCCAGATGTCCATTTCAAAACATTCTGCTGTGTGCCTTTTAACTGACCCTACACTGAGATGCAACTGCCCATATCCATTACCCTGGAAATGTTGCTCACTTAGCAATGGGCTGCCAGCCCAATGAGCACTAGGGATGTTTGGTAGCACAAAGATTAGGAGGAGCACAAGAAACTCCTTAGAGGAGATGGATCCACATCCCACTCAGAAGGGCAATTACAGCCCGGAGTAAACCAAATTGACAATGTTATCTAGCAAGTTGGCTGACAATAACAGCAAACACATGGCAATGCAAACTCCTAGGATGAAGTGTTTGCAGGGTCCCTGAAATTGCCTCCTCTCTTGTGACGTAGAGCTACTTTTTAACTGAGTTGTGTTTTCTAGCAAGCCTGTTGCCCTGGACACTTTTCTTCTGGCTCCTTAAAATACTGCTGCCAGGTGTGTCCATGGCATTTCTCCTCAGTAGACACAAATGACAAGGCTTAAACACATTTTCCCATTCCCCTTTCCCCGCAGCTTGGTACACATCTCTAGGTGTGTGCTCTCCAAGATAACGTCATCCATGTAAATGCTGTGCTTGGTCAGAAAAGCTTCCTGAGCTTGACGAACATGTTGGACCTGATTCCCTACTTACTTGCACTTAGTGGACCTGAAGCACAGCCATGTTATAGGATCAAGTTAATTTCTGCCTTTAAGATTCCTCAGAAATTTTATTTGTTTATCACACCTGAAGAACATGCTAAAAATTTCCCTAAATCTTGCCTTAAAATGTTCACCTGGTCCTTCAATAAGGCATGGCTTACATATGGAAGTTAGATGGAAGATCAGCTTGGTTGGTTTTCTTCACCATTAAATATTTGTGTTTATAAACAAATCCTAAAGAAGCTATTTTATTCTTCTCTCCTTTCAGGCAGATATATGTTAACTCCCGCTGCTAATATTGTCTGAGCTTTCTGATCACAAATGTTCTTTGCTTCATGGTATCCTGCAAGCAAGACCTGTATGGAAATTAAAATAATAATTCAATTTAAATTAGGATTATTTAAAAACAAACAAACAAGGAAGGGGAAATATTTCCACAGTAAGGAATAGTAAATTAGTAAATTCATACTAATCAAAACTTATTTTGAGTAACTTTGACATACAGCACTTAGGAAGAGAAACTACTTTTATTCACCAGGTTTCAATCCCATGTCTAAATGAGTTTGGGGTTTTTTTTCTATAACACAATGTAAGCATATAGCAAGCCAGTCTGAAGGTATAAAATAGAACATCATTATCGAATGAGAGGGATTTTAACTAATGTGGAAAAAGAAAAAAAAAAACAAAACCAAACAAACAAAACCCCACGTTCGTATCATGTTTTTTCTTGAAGGCTGAAAAACCTTGAAGCTCAATCATTGTTGAGTGGGAATTTTCAGTAAAGCTTTCAGTCCTACCCCAGCTAGTGTTTGTTTAATTTCAGATCAGCCATACTGTAAAGCAAGGAAACCATCATCTACTTCCTTAGGAACTCAGAGCTCATATTTGGCATAGCAAGGCCACAGAGACCAGCTCTGCAAACCTATAAGGCACTTAATGTAACATTTGTTTACACATTTCAAAATATCACTAAATACTTTGCCATACCATTGAAAATAACCAAAGCAACCTGAAATAAAGCAGGTGAAACTAATTAACTACCTCTGCATTTCTCCTACCTCTGCATTTCTCCTGTTTTTCTTTAATGTAAATTCAATTAAATTTTGAACTTGAAATTAATCCCAGGCTAACTGCAAATACTTTGGTTTTAATTAAGTTTCATTTGTAGTTGTATATTATGAAGAAGAAGAGGAAAAGCAATCATAAAGGACACATGCAGGAAGTTATTGCTATATTATTGATTTTTCCATTAACATTAGCTATATGTCAGAGGTGTATTTTTTTTAATTTACTTAGAAATAAAAATGTGATACCCATCTGTATAAAATACACCTTAGTTAATGGTAGTACATGCAGCTTACTTCTGCAAAGATAAAATACAGTTTAACTGAAATATTCAGAATAAGTTTGCAACTGTTTTACATAATTTAAACTTCCAATTTCTGTTAATCGCAGTAAATATGTGAGAACACAATTCATTTGGTAAATTAGCAGTGTCAGAAAGAAAGGAGTTACACCCACAGTGGTAAATCAGTTGTTCCAGACTGCTAAAAGGAACTAAATTGTCAATCACTCAAATCAGGCTGAAAGGGCTTAACATTGTGCTGGCATGCAAATAAGAGGAGCCGTCTGCTGAGAGTAGATCTGTACTGAAAGATTAATGCAAGTACAGGAAACAGTTTGGAGCTATCATTAAAGTAAAAGCCTCGGAAAGTATATCAAAAGAACAGGGGAGAAAAGCACATGGGGGAAAGCAGTGATTCCACATGCTTCACACTGGTTTCATCATGGTGGGTGAGAGGAGAAGGATGTATCATAGACAGAGTGACAAGGAAACATCTCATGCAGAAGTGAAAATGCAACTGGAAATGTCCTTTGAAATAGTTGCTATCAATAAGCACTTTGACAGTCTGATGAAGTCTAAAAAGAGCTGTTTCCTGATGCACTATTAAGACACCCAAAATCCAATTCTGAGGTAGGCAGTGCTTGTACTTACCTTCAAACAGACTAAAGATTTTGTAAAGTGACTGATCTTAACATTATGTGGGCAAAAACCTCTTTACAGCTCAGAACTAGACTGTAATCTCTTTGCATGCTTGAACATCTAAGGTTCCAGTTGAGACTAGAGGGTTTTATGACTTGATCATCATTTTGGTTTCATTCAGTGTAAACTATTCTGAGTTCTGATCATTGCTTCAGCTGCAAATGGTTGTCCCATTGTCAGGCCAGACCTGGAGTTTGAAATCCTGTGTATGCTGACAGCAATTACCCCAGCACCTCTGGCATATCCATCATCTAGATGTCTGCTCATGCTGGGGGCAATAGCAATTATAGACAGAGATGAAACAATCTCCTTAAAGCAACACATTTGGAACAGAAACATTTAGAAAAAAATACGAAAGTGTTAAAATAATAAAATCTAACTTGTCAGATATCTAACTATACTCCATGGAGATGCTGGTAGTGCTAAGGTTTTAAAGACCCTTGAAATCTCTGTTGGTATATGCTGTTCTTTCAACTCGAGAATCTGTTCTCACTTCCAACATCTAAGGATGAGGCTTCTAAGGGTCCCCTTCTTTTTATCATGTTCATACTTTTTCTGCCAAGACAAAGTCACTGTTTTGTTACCCTGAATGCTTCAAGCCCTGAGCTGTAACAATAAGAACAGGAATCTATTGGAAATGGGAGGTGAGAGACGTACAGAAGGTGCTTTTTGGAGGCAATTTTTTTAAGCACTTCTATGGTATACTGTTTTCTTCCCTTTTGTTTTTGCAACAGTTTCCTATAGTCAGTAGATGCTAGTTTTACCTCACAAACCTATAAATTAATCATCTAGCTTAGTCACACAGGGCTTCTGTTTATCATGGTCAGAAAGAAGTAGGCGTAAGCAGAGGTTAACATTTCCCATAGCTTTGGAATTTGCCTTCAAATTGGACAACTTAACTTTTAAGTACCTAATGTGGTTGAGATCTATCTCACCTGCTGTATTAGTGAAATCTGTTCCATTTTCATAACCTTTTACATACTGTTCACACATATGATATAGCTTTAGACATTTCAGTAACAATAAAGAAAAAAAATGCAACTCAGATTCAGAAAAAAGTCCTACAGGCCTGCTGGAAACTTAATTATTATTTAATTATTAACCTACGGTTTTGCTGATGTCCTACAAATTAACATCATTGCCTTCTGATATATGTACCACTTTACACAGAGCAGGGCACGTGCCTCCACTGGTCACAGATGCCTTGTAAACCAGATGATTAATTTTAAGATGGTTCTTTGTGAATCAGCTCTGATTTGTAAAACTCTAAACTGTTCAGGTAGCTCTTTCATTCATACTAGGCTCTTAGCCTAGTAGCGGTACATCTTCTAACACCAGCTGGTGCTTTTCTAATTTCTCCTTCAGCTAAGAGGTCAGAAGGCTGCTGCTCCTTTCTTTTGCTGTAAATCTGGACTGGAAAATGCTTGCAATTGCATCTGGGACTCGGGGATAATGATTCATTCCGAGAAGCCGAGACTGCAGAAGCCAAGAGTAACCCCCCCAGAACAGGGCATGTAACAGTCCTGTGTGGAACTTGAATCCATTGCAGAAACTTTGTGTCTTACTATGAATCTGAAATCTTACCTGAAAAATAGGATTGGTTGGGTGCATATTCTTTTTTTTTTTCCCCTTTTTTTTTTCCTGTTTCACCGACTTAAAAAGGATGAACGTGCACGTGAAAGTATTGGAATAATCCTGTGAGTAGAAATACCAAATAGAACTGTCACATTACTGCTATTAAAGCACAAGGAGGTGCAAGCTGGAATTTTAGCTCCATATTCAAATTCCCCCAGAATGCAAATATGTTTCAAAGTACTTAGATAGTATCCATTAAAAAGAAGCTGTTACATTGAAAAGAAGCTGCTGGAGTTGGTGGTTGAATATACAAGCTGCAGAGGTGTCTAGGTGAGTGTGTCAGGAGGTGGGATTTCCAGTATTTCTGTCAAACCTCTAGCATTTTTTTTTTTCAACTGAGACCTTTCTTCCACTTTCTCTGTACTTCAAAGTAATTAAGTGTCTAAAGTGACAGCTTCTGCAACACTTCTGTCTTTAATCCCCTGCTGGTCTATGTATTCTAGTCTATGCATGTAAGGTAAGAATATGAAGGTATAGGAGCTCAAAGAAGCTACTGTAAATACTAGGATAAAAATCCTAGTCCTATGGTGGATGATTTAATTGCGCCTTTACAATATAATTAGGAAGTTATGGCCATAGTGTAGGAGTGCAATGGATCTTTTAAATACGTTTCTGCGGGAGCTGCAGATGTTTATGGGGAAAAGAGCTGGTTTCTGCTGCGAAGTATCTGAGCATGTACTTCCATAAAGCAGTAGAATCTATGCAAGTGGAATCTATGCAATTGCTCCAAAGGACATTGCTGCTAATTCCCTATGAGTGTTCATACTTTGGCAGAAATTCACATAGGTTAGTTGAGGAAGTGAGAGGGAACAATGGAAAAACAAGCAAACACTCTAGGACTCCAGGGGGCTGAAATACAGAAATATAACTTTTCTGGTAAAGCAAGTACAAATGTCTCAAGATTTGTGGATTATAACCCATATTGCAATGATCCCTGAGTTAGCACTTTAATAAAACCAGGGAAAATGACAACCAAAAGGATCCCTAGAAATCATAAATCTCAGTGTATGTGCTGAATGGTGTGGAGAAAATAATCAAAAACAAATCAACTCCATCTCAGTTTGGAAGCATAGTAAGTGCCATTTGGGGAGGACAGAGGGGCAGAAAACCTTGGCTTGTTCATCCTCACCTATTTCATATGGCAGCCAGCACCAGATGCTTCACGGAAAACATCTAGGAAATTCCACAGCATGCACATGAGGCATAATCTGTCAACATTTCCTTGTCAGGAAGATCTCATGCTAATCTTTAAAATCTAAGAATATTTTTACAGCTTGAAACATCATGTTTTATATTGCTCTCAATGTTCCATTTAACTGTTAACTGGTATAACTGGATAGTCAAATTCTTGTTTGAAACCTGCTTAACCTAATTTTTTATGGATTTTTTTGCAATACCTTAAATGTCGAGTTAATTTTAAGGTATATTCTAGATTTATTACTCTTACTTTTACAGTGACCTGGCTAATCATGTTTTGTCCAATCAGACATTTCTGAGTATTCAAAATATCACATACAAGAATTCTGAAAACAAAAAGCTCTCCCCTCATTTTTCAAGTTGCAGCCTACACATCTTATTCTTGTCTTCCTGTAGTTGTCAGAAATAACGTATTTCAGAGATGTAGCTAGGCCTGTTCCTGGGATAGATTTTCTGCAGAGGATCCAGTTTGCCCAACTTGCTCCTGGTTTTTGAAGATATAGGCTAAATCTGTGCTGGTATGTTAAAAAGTCTAGGACAAGAAGTAAGCAATGGGACTTAATTATTTATAGAGTTTAATTGCTGGAAAATATTAGAAACATTTTCCTCCCATAAGTAGCACTTTTCCAAACAGCTCCCAGAAAGAGTTTTCATGACAGCACAGACTAGGTAAGGAAACTTTGCCATTAGTGTTTTAAAGGAAGCTAACCCCTTTGGAAGGATAAGAGAGACATAGACATGATGGAGGGGGTCCAGAGGAGGGCAATGGAGATGACCAGGGGGCTGGAGCACTTCTCCTATGAGGACAGGCTGAGGGACCTCGGATTGTTCAGTCTGGAGAAGAGGAAGCTCTGGGGAGACCTAAGAGCCACCTTCCAGTACTTTGAAGGGAGCTTACAAAAAAGACTGGAGAGGGCCTGTTTACAAAGGCCTGGAGTGAAAGGACGAGGGGCAATGTTTTTAATTTAGGAAGAAGTGGATTTAGATTAAAAATAAGAAGGAAGTTCTTTACCTCAAGAGGGTGGGGCTTAATGAAGCTCTGCGCATCCTGCTCTAAGTTGAGGCTGTCCCTGCTCTCAGCCAGGAGGTTGGACTAGATGACCTCTAGGGGTCCCTTCCACACCAGACATTTCTATGTTTCTGTGTTTGGGTGACTACAACATGCACGCATGCTGTGCTCTGTCAGTCAGCCTCAAAGATATTGTCACAAACACATCTAATAAACAGGCTGGCTAAAATGTGATTAAAATGAAGAGATTTAGAACAACAGAAGACCTTAATCAGACTGTCATAACTAACTGCCAGGTAAAACATATCTGCTGGTAAATGTGTAACTGCTGGTAAAATACTTCTTTCACTTGAGCAGCAGGAAAGGAAAAGCAGGAAAGGAAAAGCAGGAAAGGAAAAGCAAAGAAGTTCTGGAGGAGCAATGGCTGAGATGTGCTCTTAATTATGCTACACAGGCATGTCATATACTGTACACCAGTGTTACCAATGAGCAACAATTGTTTAATTAATACTTAGGAGCAGATGTAGTCATGTTAATCCTACTCCCTTTGTAGGGAGAAACAAAAGCTACATTATACTTAGTGGTTTCCTCTACCACTGCTGCAAAACACCTCTGGTATGTATACCATGCTTGTGCCAGTGCATGAAATCCCACTCAGCTACCACCTTCACTTTCTGCATCATGTGTATTTAATTGGGTTTGCTTATTTCCATTTTATCTAAAGATCTACTAGATTTTAAAGTTTCTCTTACTCTGAGACTTTACTGACTATTTTCACCTGGGTTTTTTTTGGTTGTCTATTGTAATCAGAGATTTTAATGCATGGGTAAACATGAGGCAAAGTCTGTCATTACTTAATATTGTTTAAAAAAGCACACAATGGTATATGTGAAATTGAAAAGTAACAGAATCTATTGTACACTTAGAAACACTATTTTATACTTTTCTATCATCTTATCCTTGGACAGAATCTGAGGATTCTGCAATAGTGCTGAAATGAAAAGTCAATCAATTAAGCAATGTTAATCATAACTTTAAAATGCTTAAGACCGTGATCTCAGGCTTAGACCTGTACAGAAGGAAAATTTGCTTTGACTAGCAGTTAATACAGAGAACAACCTTATCTGAAAAAGCTGGGAAGTTGTCTTTTTCTGAAAAAAACCCTCACATTATATTTTTTCAGCCTCTTTTACACATGGGATTTCACAGCTACAATGAGGAATAAAGTTATCTTCTCAATATTTCCACTGTACATGCAGTTGATGATGATCATAAATCCACAGACTATAAAGTTTGAAAGGACTACAAGGTTCACTGTTTAGCTTCATGAATTAAAGATGCTGAAGAATGGACAGCACTTCTTTTTGAGAAACTCTTGATCTTGAATTTGAAATTGGTGGAAATATTATCAAAATCTCTTTCTCCATACAAGTATTTCTTAAGAGGTGAACCACCTTTTCTTGTCAAGACTAAACTAATTAAATCTTTCATGCTCAAGGTTCTTCTCCATATCTTCTCCAGTTTATCAAGATGTTATTCCAGTTTAACCAGTTCTCCCATAGATTATTTCAGTTTTAGACAGTGCTTCTATGCACAAGTTATATTCTTCTCCTCCAGGTTCCTTTCTCTACATCTTCAAAATTTCTTGATGTGCAGCATCACACAGGAGATGAAGTTGTAAGTCACTTCTGGCAGTCTCTTTGTACAATGGTGGCCTATATGTTTTACCAAGCACTGAAATGTCTTTCAAGACGTTAATTGAAGAGGTGAGCGGAGACAAAGCTCTATCTCTTGCTCTCTGGACAGTGTATTGTCATTACAAAATCAACAGCCAACAAATGGAAAGACTTCATGGAGTAGGATGTGGAGATTCAGGTCTGCTACAAGTTCAGCAATCTTGTCACTGACTTGTGGAGGTGGGTTGGCTTTTATTTGTCCTTTTTTTTACACCTATGAATTTTCTATTTTTGGTCCCGTAGATCAGCTTGTGGATGAGAGATGATGGGTACTCAGATCTAGATTTACACACACTTTATAGTTAGGAAAATATCCTGCAACAAGTGATGTGATCCCCTCTATTTATAAACACACTCATAACTGTTACCACATGTTGGCTACATATAACAAAAGGAGATTGCAATTAGGGTCACAAAGTATATGACTTGCCTGAAAAACAACAGTATATGTGGCATTGATTCTAGACTATTATTTGAAAAAGATGGAACATGTTTAACAAAAGTGGAAGATTATGATAATTACCCAAGATGAACAGCAAGTCATGGAAAGTTTCTGTAAAAACTGCAATAGTCATCAGCTTCAAGAATGCTTCCTGTAAGAATAAATTTAAATCCAGACTACAGAGACATTGATATCAACATCTGCATATCTTTAACTGTGTGAATGTTCTGATGCATTTAATGAGATCTGATTGCTGAATATCAGAACTGGGGCAGGGGGAAAAAAGGAGAGTGAAAAAGAAAGTAAAACTGAGAAAAGACTCAGATTAGTGAACTTCTGTACTGCAAGTTCCCTTCAAGACCTCAAAATAACTTAAGAGGAAGAAACTATACAATGATTGACTAAATAAAATTAAATTTTGCTTCTCTAAGAAAACTTCAGCATCAATAACTCAAAATTAAAATTAATTCTAATTAATTCAGGATATAATCAATAGTTATATAATATCAAATTATTAATATTTATTCATTCAGAAATCTACTTTTCATGGGAAGCACAGTATTCCTAAACTAACTGTAAAGGTATACATAGCAGACAGAATCGATTTGGAAACAAAACAGAGCAGGGGTGAGTCTGCAGCAGGAGACACAGTGCTGCAGTAGCCCGGTTAGAGCTCTTGCTGCCTATGCTCCTGCAGGGCATCAGGGGTAAAGGTGAGTGGCCAAGGGTGGGAAGGATGGGAGCTGAGCTCACAGCACTGCTGTTCTTTGTAGACGGAGAAACTGTGAGAGTCCTTTTTCGGCTGTTTGCCAGCAGTTTCCTACATGGAGAGAAAGAGTCTCGGGGTCTGATAGAAGGACTCTTGAGATTTTTTTCTGCAGTGATGTGACAATCCATGTGATTGTTTCACTGGCTTGACAGAAGTTACCAGCTCCCTTACAGTGGGAGAATAGGAAGATCTGAGTTCATGGTTAGCTAGTCCTGTTTGTATTTCATGTCTTTGTCCAGAATAACTGGGCATTGGCCAGGCAATGTATGTTCAGACATTAGCTTGAGATTCAGTGTAGAAACTGCTGCTACCCCTCAAAAGCCTGAGAAAACCTCTGACACAAAGGTAGAATGGGCAGAAATATCTGAGTCCTTAGAGTTGATTTTTCAGTTTGTTTCAAGGCTATTCTCCTTTCTCTAAGTAATCTACAGCTCTGTCAAGCATCAAGTGAACAGTTTAAGTTCAGCTCCTGAAGCTGATATGACAGCCTTGCTTGTACTGCAATTGTCCTAGCTCCTTAATGTTTATTCATACATTGCGGGAGAATGTTGCTTACCCACTGATAATAGATTGCTGTCATTCACAAAGGAAAATATTACAGAAGTAGGCAAAAGTTTTGAAAATGAATGAATGTGATAGAGGTCAATTCTCAAGCATTCTGAATGTATCTTAAAAGACTGTGACATTGATTTTTGCTATGTATATCCCATTAGGAGTAATTGGGTCAGGAAGACATTTATTCATCTAATATACTTGTATGACTTTCAGTGATGAAACAGGGAGCTGGGTTCAGATTAGAGTGTTATTGGAAGTGCCTTTCCATCAGTTCAGCTTCTAAAAACAGCAGATTAAATGTGGCTTACTGCTTACTGCTTTGCAGTAAATTTCACAATACCTTTTTTATTGACTCTAAAATTCTAATGATATCCAGGAAATGTAGACTGAGAAAAACTGTTGTGATGTAACAAAAACTCCTTCTATAAATGTTGTGGAACACATATGCATTAGTATTGCTAAAGATTTTTTATTATAACAGAGATGCAGAAAAAAATGATATTCTCTAAGTAGATTTTAATGGACCTTTGAAATTCATTAGTTTTAGTCATCCAGTCAAATTACAATTAATATCTTCTGCCTAAGGAACCAAATCCTGGTGGTGGATCGTATTGCACTAAGTGTGGTAGGTCTTTCAGCTATGTAAACCATCTGTGCCCTAAGTTCAGCAATACAAGAGACTATTGACCAGGTGCACAAAGGAGCAGGACATACTGTGTGACCATGGTAGCCTTGGTTTCCAATTTCCAGAATGGTGGTGTGTCAAAAATGCCAGCAACAAAAGGTGAGAAAAAGGAGTCTTTCAGGAGGAAGAGAGACCTGGTGAAAGGAGTTCTCTGTCTTTTCCCAGACAGTCCAATACTGATCATGATATTATCTTTTCCTTCAGTTGAAGCTATTCCCTGAGAGCCAAGCCCCCATCACAGCTCTCTTTCATCTGGGCTTTGCCCTGGAGCAGGACAAAATGTTTTCAAATGTAAGAAATTCAAGGGAAAAAAAAAAAGTAGGTTCAGAGTAATTAGGAGCTGGCCATCCACAGCTAATAACCAGATCTTCAAAATTTTCTCTCAGCTTTTGTAAACATTAAAAAAAAACCCAAACCACCACCAAAAAAAAAAAAAAACAAAAAACAAAACCAAACCAAACAAAAAACAAAACCAAAACAAAAAACAGAAGAAAGTTTTGAAAATATTTGAATGCTTTGTATAAATGCTTTCAAGAGAAAGAGCTCTCCTTTGAGTGAGATTTTAGGTTTCAGGTTTTTACAAATATTGAAACCAATGTTTGGATTTTGAAACTGAAGAGATTTTAAAATAGAATAAAAAGCTTTTTTTTTTAATAATCCATAAATTAAAATGATTTAATGTGAAGCAACAATGGGATTTTTTTTCATCTGTCGCTAAGTATATCTACAATAAATACAAAACTATTGCTACTAAAACTTCTATTTTATTAAATAACCAAAATTCTTTTTTAGCTACTTAGTCATAAATCAGGAGGATCCTAGGTAAATATATTTTCTTTGACTCAGGTCCTACAAAGGAAGACCTCATAAGCGTATTACTGCAGCTATTCCTAAGCATGACCAAGAATGGATATTTTGGCTGTTGCTGTTCCTCTTCCAAGTAAAGTGTATAATAGGATATGTTGGCCCAAAACTTATGTTTCCACATATGATCTGTTAATATCTGCTTCAACTATTCCATCTAGAGAAATTTTACCACTGTTGTCTTCTCCAAACTGAAATGTCATTAACCCTGTGAAGATAGCTTGTTATTCATGTGCCAGTGCTTCAAGGTGGGACTTCTGTTATGCAATTGTACACATCCTTCCCAATCTGCAAGAGGTGTCCCACAGCTCCTATTCTAATTCCTTCTGACTTTTTCTCCTGGAAAATCAAACATGAGAAAATTTGCAGACTTACACATCTGTTATTTTGATACTCCAGTTCGTTTTTCAGATTTTGTGCCTTTTATCTTCACATGTGATACCCCATCCAGGTAACAGCTGAATGGCAGTAGAGGTGATTACAGCTATGAATTGCCTTCCTACTAGTGATACTTGTCTTTCTGAGGAACTAAAATGTACTGTCTGAGGCTGCCAACCTTCCAAATCTTTCTTACCCTTGTGTCCAGACTCCTCTGAATTAGTAAGTAACCACTTCCAAATGTAATGTCAAAGAAAATTAGAGAAAGGAGTCATATCTAGTGCCATTTTAACATTTCTGTGTCAGCAGCTCATCTTTGATACAGAACAGAATCCCCTTGGACCAGTCCTCTCACAGTCTCAGTCCCCTCCCTGATTCTGTCAGCATCCTACCTTCTTATTCTGTTGTCAGTCTTTCTTTCTCTCATTTCAAGGCTTTTGTTTACATTGCACCCATGTTTTGGACCTTTTTCCCATCTTGCTGTCAATCATACACTCTCTTTTTGCCTGTCTTAGGAGAGTCAGCTGTGTTCTTATTTCATAGGACACACAGCCCCTGTGAATGAGAAAACCTTGGGCTTGTGGTTTCCTTCTCAGGGCAGAGCCTACACACTGTCCAAGTCACATGTATTACAACCATCTGAGGAGATTAATAATTCCAAATATTGAGTTATTTCTATTAGGAAAAAGGCTGTTGGTTTGTTGCTTGTTGGGTTGTATTTTGGTTTTTATTTTGGTAGTTTTGGTTTAGTTTTTTGGGTTTCGGTTGTTTGCTTTTGGGGTTTTTTTTTTGTAGGTTTGGTTTGGTTGTGTTTTGGTGATTTTTGATTTTTTGGGGGTGTTTGTTTATTTGCTTCTTTGTGGGTTTTGGGGTTTTTTGGGGTGTGTTTTTGTGGTTTTTTGTTGTTGGTTTGTTGTTGTTTGCTTTTTTTTCCCCTGGAAAGTTGTTAACATATTATTGCTGCTAGCATGCAGAAGACAACTTGTTTATTTCTAATTAACCACCTACAGAGCATGTGCTTAACCTGAACTATATCATTCAAGGGAACATCCAGAGGCTGAATTTACTGGCCATCTTTATAAGTATTAAGTACTTACATTTACTGCTGAGGAGTAGCAAATTATTTCAGAAATGCCCTAGGTGAGATAAAATGGTATGAGGAAAGAGAGTGTTAATTAGAGTCAGGAAGTTCAAGGCCAGATGTTTTATGTCAGGGAAACATGCCAGGTACTTGGTAAGGTACGGAAGCTATGAGATGTGAATCTGTGTAAATGGAAGGATCATGAGGTTCGTAGAGTTGATCTGCTATCCCAGTGATAATGGTGAATCCATTGTCCATTCTTTTGCAATTTGCCAAGTATTTGTGCTGTCGTTCAGGTGGAGTGACCCTACATGGGGGATGTTGACAAAGGCATTTCTCTTTTTTTTTTGCTATTTCTTGGGGTTCTGACATCAAATGAAGACACTGAACCTACAAGCTGTATAATACTGTCTTACTGGAGGAGTGGCTGATACTGATATTCAGGAAGACCACTGCTAATACCAAGGCCCAACATTCACTTTTCCTCCAGCTACAGAATATTAATGACCCTCATAATCAGGCAGATTTCTCATAACCAAAGTTTTTATGGTTCAGTGTTGTAGTACACTTGTACCTCACTGTCGTGCATGAATGAAATCTTTCTTACACCTGCTCTATGTCTGTAAAGGTCATAATTTAGATGAAAGAATGCAAAATAACCCTGCAAACAGCACTACTCCTCAGTGCTCTTTCACAAAACTAAAGAACCCTTTTCCAACAAGAAGGCTCAGTGTCTTGAGTTATATTTGCATGTGTAATTTTGTGCTTCATTGCCCCTAATGTGCACCTACAAGGTATTATTTTTGAGCACAGCTATAACTGATTGGAACACGAGCCACTGGGTTTATCACCTCTTGGACTTGGATTTGTGTATTATCCTTAGATGATTGCATATGGAGAGATTTGCTCACTGCATTGTATATTGCAGCTTACTCCCCAAATATACAATATATAATTCAACAGTCTGGTGTACTTGTTAGCTTTTCCTCAGAAAGAAACTAGCTGTTTAGAAGGTTGAAGCAATAAAGCAATTTTGGAAGTGCTTCCCCTTGTGGATTTCTACAGCTCCTCCCAGTTCATATTACTATAAGAGATACTGTAACAAATCTACAGAAAAGGGATGAAATCTGTATTTAAAAACAAATTAAGGTTTCTGCCTCCACTAACTTTCCCCACTTTTTGACTCATGGTTATACATGCGAAATGAGGTAGAAAGAGGGAAGCCTAGTCCTTCTCATGTTTATTTACACTACTTGTGTCTAAAGCCCTCAAGGACCTCTGTGTGATGCTTAGTGAGTTACTGAATCATAGACCTATAAAAGAGCATATCATACATCCATAACATGTATATCTAGAGGCATTTAGGGTATACCTTCATTATCGTACCAGGAAAGAATCCCTGGTCCCCAGGGCAATCAGTGTTTCATGTCTCTACTGCTCAATGACATTACCTTCTGGAAAGGACTATCTCTGTTCTGTGGCATATTAATGACAAAAATTTTTGTCTGATGGATATAGCTCAGCCAGTTTGTATCTCTTTGCAAATAAGCCTTCCCAGCTCATATAATTTTTCACATTGGTGACCTACCACAGTGTGTGATGGTGGAGTGTACTACGTATGTGGTCCATGGTGGCATGTCCTGTATTAGGGTGCTTCATGCCATACATGCTGAAAGGCTTTCTTTAATGCTCTCCAGTGATATGTATGATTTAGTACAGGCTAGGCCTGTACAAAGCATAGACAGAAGCATATTGCTTGAATAATTATGGCTATTAAATCTACTGCTAAACACAGTGTAGGTGAATATGACATATAAGATATAAACAACCCCTTCTGAAATCTTCTTCACAAAATCTAAAGAATTGATAAATTTCTTTACCCTCCAAATCCTTCTCATTAAAAACACCAGCAATATGAATTACTTTTCTTCTAAGTCCTCCTTTCCCATCTCCATATTATAAAATATTACACAGATAAAGTGTAAATTAGATGGGAATGTAGAGAGGACTGAGGGCATAGATGCATGAACTCCTCTCTTCCTTTTTTCAGATGAACCTGCAGCAAAACCAGCCCGAAAACTATTGTGGTGGCATGGGGGTGAATGATATTATAATCTTTCATCCAGAAATAATGGAATCATTTGGGTGATGCAATGCTGGGCATAATATGTGATTAGTTTTTTATTTTGCATTTATCAGCCATAAAAAGACAAATTCAGTTGAAAAGTAAATGTATATATAGTACTTACCAAGCTGAAGCATCACTGCAATTGTTAACTAGTTAATGCCTGTGCAATGCTTTGACTCAAGATGTAAAATATCAAGCATTATTGTGGTTAAGATATATTGAGATCCCAATTGTTCTAATCTTTACCCATACCGACTTACAGTAATTAGATTTATTGGTCTTCAATAAAAGATAACCTATTCTGAGATATTGCTGCCAGTTTTAATATATCAGTAGTCAGACAGGCTCATCAATTACTTCAAAATCAAACAGCTTAACAGAAGAAAACAGAAGTAGCAAGATTTGATTTGAATCCATCCAGTCAGGCCCTACCTGGAAAAGACATACAGCTTTAACGCCTGCTGGCTAGGTTGCTCCTGGAGGGATATATAGGGACGAATTTTGCTTTTCATTGGTCTATGCAGTGCCATTGACTTTAATTGGATTGGAAGGATTACCTAAATGTAGTGTGAATGTGGTTTATAATTTTACAAACCATTAGCATGTCATATGACTTTAATAAAATTCAAGAAAGACAAAGCACCTGAACATTCTCAAACCTTTGTCTCTGCCTGGCTGATTTGTTAGTCATTGTCTTCACACAAATCATACAAATGATGATGGCATGACTGTGGCATAGTCTGTGCTCTCATGATCTGCCATGTCTACTACTAACTTCTTCATGTTAGAACTACCACTTTATGTTAAACCAACAGCTTAACTTTTATCACATTTCCATCAACATGATACTATCCATTTCCCCTCCTAAATTCAATATTTGAGATCATCATTACATTCTTCTAGTTCAGATTCATGATTTGTATGCTTGCTATAAGTGTTTACATATCTCCTTTGTATTGCATAAAAAACAGAAAACACCCTCCACAGCTCTGGAGAATTATCTTGTACATCTTACTATCCACTTACTAACATTTCTTTTTCATTAAGGCCAGATTAAGCTGGGATTCTGTGAAATAAAATTCAGTATCAGAGCATAGTTTATATATAAAGCTATTCTAAATCAAATCTGCAGCAAGCATATCATGTTAATACAGATGCACTCAGGAATTATTAATACTGAAAAGTGAAACATGCATTTGCAGTGTAAAATTTCTCTTTTTTTTTTCCCCATCCCCTCTGATCCCTGCTCTTCTTTAAAGAAAAGTGCCATAGAAGACTTTTAAACATTCGGTTTGTACAATCTCATAAAAATTATGTGATTGAGAATCTCCAGACACAACTTGGCTTCAACATAGTAATGATGTTCTGATACTGATTTCCAGAAGCTAAATAAAAGCATTAAAAATACAAGTTAACTATTGTCTTGAGGAGAAAAA
>VWZY01012525.1:196-11942 GCA_013399075.1 Chloroceryle aenea
AGCTGTCCCACCACATCTCAGTAATTGCAATTATAGTTATGTATGCTAATGTATATCTCTAACTCCTCCTGCTTATTCCCCATGCTCTGTGCATAGGCATATAAGCATTTGAGAGAGTTGCCATAGCTCAGTCTCTATCAGGTAGGAACATAAGCAAGTCAGGCAAAACACTGCTTCTGCCTTTCATTGCTGAGAGACAAAGGAGGAGCTCTTTTTTCTTGGAATAGTTCCACTGGTTTGCATTATTTATTTATAGTAACATATAAACAATATATATTAATATGTTGCATAATATATGTTATACATATAATTTAAATATAAATTGTATATATGGATTTGTATATTTTATATATGAGAAAGCTTGATCTTTCAAGTTCACTGTGAATTCCTACCTTTCTGTTAGTAAAGGATATGCCTTATTGATGAAAATGGAAAGCAAAAATATGTGAAAGGTTTCAGTGTGTTAAAATATTGACCTTTTCAGCTTCTGGGGAGCTAAGAGATAACAGATCCCGTGCAGTTGCACAAGCAATGCTGAAGGGCCCTTAGCAATTTGCAGCAGATGAGGTTTGCTTAGCAGGATATAAAATGGAGTTGTACATGGAGAAATCTGTGGAAAGTCTGATGAAATAAAGAGTGCTGTGGTTTGTAGTTTGGCACAAATAAAGAACATGGCAGGACTTGATGCATGTGTGAAATAGCTACTAAAACAGATAAGATGCCATCTCTTTACTGTCACTTCTGGGCAGAGTAGGAACCCTGGAGTTGTTCTCTTGTCACACATGGCATATTGCTCTGTCTCAAGGGCAGAACACATCAAGACACAGGAACATCTTAAGCCTGAAATGTAAGAGAATATCTTTCAGTGTGAAATATGCATCCAGGAAGAGATCACTTGATATCATTTGTCACAAGAAATAATGCAGAAACAGAAACCATATTTTCAAAAAGCCTATAGTATTTCCATTCATAAGGAGGATTAATTAGAGATACAGTTTGCTGACAAGTCAAAACTAAACAGCAACAAGTAGAAATCCAAGTCAAACAAGTCCAAAGAAACACAGTTGCCAGTACTATTGGAGAGTCACCAGTTTATGAAACATGAAGAGAATCCCCAAGGAGAGCCAACCATAGGACAGACACACTAGGACCTGCATGCTAATTTACAGAGATGCAGTAAGTCTCCTCCTGCCCCCTAAGACAGCTCTGACTTCCTTAGTGAGCTTTCATACTCTGCACTGGAGGGACAGTAAATGTGGCAAGGTCACTCGCTGATTGCTAAAGCCTTATGGGCAAAATTTGTTCCTGACAGTGTTCAGTAGAAAATGCACAGAATAAAGTAGAAGTGCATAGAATAAAGGGATGCCCACTCCTGGAGGAATTTGAAAAGCTCTCTGTGACAGAAGAAGAAGACATTGCAAAAGTTACCAAAGCCTAACTTTGTGACCCAAATTATTATCTGGGTAGAGATCTTTTTGCAGACATGGATGCAATTAAGGGGAGAAAGGAAGACAGCATTTCCTGCAGTTAGTCACCAGTGAAGCCTAAGCCCTGTGTAACATGGAGAGGGAGTGATGTTAGGCACACTACATCACAGATGTGGTCAGCTCATTATCACAATAGACATTATGCATTATACACCGTTACATTATGCTTAGGTGAAAGTGTTCATTTGTAGGGGTGAGTTCAGTACCAACACTCAGAGGGATTTCCTCTGAGGACAGCATCAGGGCTCTGCCAAGCTGTGACAGCGCTTTTGGTCTGTTTTACACAGCTGAACATTGCCCGGTGGTATTTGTAATTCATCATATAGAAAAAATTCTCAGAATTATAAAAAATCTTATTAATTGGAATATGGACACATAGAAAGTATTTATTTGGACAGACATAACCTGGGTGAAATAGAATCTAATTTTCTATTTATTGCAGTAAGTCTATATATAAATTGAGAGAGTGTCCAATTTTTAAAGAGAGCATGGGTGATGACTAGACAAATAAGTTTCCTCTCAAGCCAAAGTCAGGACTTTGACAAAGTATTTTAGTGTTCCACTATAAATCTTCAAAGTCTAAAGAAAGGCTGAGATATCAGCCTTTAACAAGTAATAAACTATTAATGTTCATTAAGTATTTTCTTCAGAGAAAGATGATCTTATAAGATGATAGTAATATTTGAATTATACTATTTTTTTGCTAAACACATGTTCTTTAATGGGTGGATGCAACTACCATAATGTCTTCTCATATTCATTTATTTTTCAAAACAAAATAATAGTGAAGAACACCACCAATGTCTCAATGTCATCCAATGCACTATATCCCAGACAAAAATCCAGGATGCCACTTAGGGAACAATGGACAAGTTTTGCTTTCATTATAGATCTTCAAAGAAGTGCAAGTATCTAGCTGAGTGGTGTATTTTAAATTTGTAACAGTCAACAGTTCAATTTAAAATGCATTATCTTTAATCTGAAGAACATTCAGTACTATATTTGAATCAATATTAGAAACCAGACCTTAGCTTTAGGGAACAAATAATCCAACCTGTCCATTAAAATACCTCTGTAAAAAAGGATGGGTAAATAAGAGATCTAGTATCTACCGAAACAAGGATTTTTTTTTATTTTTTTTTTTTTAGCTAGTTGTTCAGTAGCCTGGGGAAAATTAATCAGGTTTTGGCATTAATATGATATAACTCTATTATCAAGACAGTACCAGCAATGGAGCTATCAATACTTTCAAAAGGAGGTAACAGAAAGGAAAAGGGAGCTCTCCTGTTAGGATTCCAGTCAAACTCCTGAAAGTTCCATTGCATCTTTGAAAAATAATTCTCACTTGCAACTGATAACCAATCTTTTAATGAAGTGATGGGCCCAGGCCAGGTGATGGTACAGGGATGTCCGAGGCTGGAGAGGGCTGGTAAGGATGCAGGAGTGAGGTCCAGTACTGTCATCAGCAGAAAGAAGCACTACCAGTTTCCTGTGTGAAGCAAACATAAACCACATACTGTTCCCCTTACCTCTATACAATTGCTTCCTATTTTTAAACTGTTTTTTGTTGCTGACTACAAAAGGATGTGGTAATAACTTGAAATTACAAAATTCTTCATTTGGTATACATGCAAGCTTTGGAAAGCTACTTAGACACCGAATGCCTTCTGACATTGATGGAGCAAGGTGCCCGAGTACCTCAGGACACAAAGTTTTCTCTCGCAGTTTTCACACTGATGACTTTGGGCTAGCATCCAATTTAGTGCTAACTCCTAACATGTTCACTGACTCATCCTATCTTTTCCCCTATCGTTACACATAACCCAGATCACTAGTAGTCTTTTGCCCTTCCTTGCCTCTGGGAACCTCCTTGACTTCTTCCAGTACCTACTCCATTTCTCAAAAGTTTTATCACAGTCCTCTCCCCAAGGACCCCATCCTGTCACTGTCTCCAAAAGCAGTTTCAAGCACACTGCTTTGAAGTCCTCAGTTAGCAGTTCATAAATGGTCGAATAGTTGAGGTTTTATCCTCCCACTGTGAAAGTAAGAGTAACTTGCATGGGTAAATATCCCTTGACAACAGCTACAGAGTTTGCAGCTACTGCATGTGTTTCTGCAGTTCATGGAAGTTCATGCAGTTCATTGCAAGTCCAAGTCCTTTGCAATCTATGAAAAAAATATGCAGAGGGCTTCAAAGCAACTTTGAAAAGCATTGGCTCACCGTTTTCCTAATGACTCCATCCTGGAGGAAGGCCTTTACTCACTAGACTGAGCTTGTGAAATCCTTGTCAAAATCACTAATGCCCAAGGAAGTACAATTGCCCTAGGTCTCCTTTCTTGATTTTGTTTGTTTGTTTGTTTTCTTGTTGTTGTTGTCTTTGTATACTAATGAAAGTGCTTTGGGTAATTTAATCTGGTTCCCTATGACTTATTTTATACTCCTCTGTAAGAAGTGGTACAAGAAATGATGCAGTACTGTGTTTGATTAGTAGTAGTGCTCTTATTAATAATGATAATAATGATAAGCAAGAACTGGTAGGTGGAAGGGCTTTGGAACTTTCTGCAGTAAATCTTTCTACTAAAAACAGTTTTGTTTCCTGTCATGTGCTGTATCTTAAAAAAAAAAAAAAAACAAAAAAAAAAAACCAAAAAACTGGCAAGCTTTTTGGGAAATTCCTAGAATTAATGATGATAGAATTACAGTTAATTCCAGAGTTAATCAAAGGAAGAATACCCTCAGAAAAGACTTTGCCATTCTCTTGTTTTTTTGAGAATTATGATATTGCCAAAATTTTTCAACTAACACAAAAATATTTGTCTTGGAAAATCTATCTTGTATTCTGCTTTGCTTTTATAGACTGGACTCTCCTGACACACTCTATTTCCTTTGTGTCATTACACTCTTCCCTGGGGGAAATAAGCTGCTGTGATGGGATCATAATTGCAGTGCAACAATGGAGATGAGACATGATCTGTGATATAGTACACATTTTTCTTGGAAGAAATACATTTAATAAAAGACACTTTTCAAGAAAATGTGTCTTCAGAAGATCATTTAGGGATTTGTAATTAATATAACTGACCCCATAGGTCCTGCTTCCATTTCTGAAAGCTTCTGGAAAGGAACAAGTATTGGTTTGTGTTGCTTCAGTGGGTTAGCAAATACTTGGGGCACATTATCTAACACTCAAGGACGTGTAGGATTATAAAGAATTTTGGTGAATTGGAAAATGTGTATATTCTTCCTATTACTACAGTCTCCACTGTTTCATTTCTATTTTCTGTTTCTTTGCTAGCAATCTCTAACAGAAGAGCTGGACAGACTCAGGTCAGATATTTGAGAAGAATCCATATTGTTCTTGTCCTCTAGGTTCCACTACACTTGCATCTCAGGCAGTGAATGTGCCATTTAAATTCTCTCTGAATGAAGAATACAGCTACTACTGGGGACCTGGTATCTGTTATTTGCTTCTAGCTCAGTATATTTATTGTGGTTTAATCTGAAGGGAGAATGCCCAGCCTCAGCAAACATTGCAGTCAAGCTCTGCTGCAGTTTTGATTTGTGTCTGTAGAGTAACTGCTGAAAACACAGCTACTTCCCAAACCTGCTGTTAAAGGCCAGCTAAGGTGGTCACTTATGACAGAACTGCTTCCAGCTCTGTGAGATACATTATCTACATTCAGCATATCTAGTGGCTATTCCTCCTTACCAAAGGGCAATAACCAATTGCTAGTGCCTACTTGTCAGCCCCTTGTAAGCAGCGTACCTTGAAGGTTGATAATGGGACCCATATTGTTCAATGTCTTTGTCAATTACCTGGAAAATGACACTGAGAATACATTCTACAAACTGAAGATAGCGCTAGACCAAAAGCGCAGCTGAGATACTGAAAGACAATACTTCAGCTCAGAGACATCTGGATATATGTGCTGATGGGTACACTGCAGACTTGTGAAGTTCACTGAGGACAAGCATGAAGTTCTGGAGCTGGTGTGGAATAATTTGGTGCATGGACAGGCTGGACAGTGATAGGCTGAACAGCACATAGATGAATAAGACCAAGAAGTTATGGTGGAGCTAGAGCTAGAGCTAACAGTAGTATGAGCTAGAGCTAGTAGTAGTAGAGCTATTAGCTAGAGCTAATAGTAGCCAACTCTGCTCGTGTCATGGATAAAGCAAGCTAGATCTCCATTGCAAGGGCAATATAGAGAAACTGGAGAAAATCCAATGGAGGGCTCCAAGATGCTAGAACCTAAAGCATAGAACCTGTAAGGAGTAGTTGAGGGACCAGAGTTTGTTTAATCTGATGAAGAGGAGGTAAAGGACGGATCTAATAACAGGCTACAAGTTCTTAAAGGGGAATTGTTTAGAGACAAAAATTCTCTTAGCTGCAGTAGATGATATGACAAGGGACAATAGCAACAAGCTGCAGCACAGATTGTCCAGGGTAAGCATTAAGAAAAACACTTTCACTGGAGAGGGTTACCTGGAGAGGTGTTCAAATCACCCTGGAAGATTTTCACCACCTGGGTAAATAAAGCTTCAGTTGGCCTCATCTAGTACTGGTGATAGTCCCCTTTGAGCAAGAGGTCAGACTAGAGAACCCCAGAGGTCCACTTGCCATTTCTATTGATATTTGATTCTATCACAAACTCACATTTGGAGCTGGAAGTCCATTGTCCCATATGCACATGGGAGAAATCTCTGGGCTTCCCTACCTTCATCCTTAGCACTGTGTCATCCCCCTCCACCACAGACTGGTGCCATTCATTTGATGGTAACCCAGATCAGGTCTATGATTACCTTTGGGTCAAAGATTAATTTGGTGACAGTCATCAATTACTTCCAGAATTTACACCTAGAAAGTTTTCTCTTGGTTGGATCTCTTATGCATCCTTGCCTGGTGGAAATCACCAGGCATGCTTATTTAGTTCTATTTCAAGCCTGGTCTTTAAAACTAATTAGGAAGTTTATTTGATCAGCCTAGACTCTAACTGCTGACTGGAAGTGTAGCAATCTCAAAGTCATCTTGAGCAAAGTAACAGATGAGACAAGCTGAACTTGAATGGAGTTTGATGCAGGAAGGTGTTGAAGAGTGCTTTTTCCAGATGCTCAATGATTAATGTTATGTCTGTGTCTGATTAATGCACAAAAGAGCAATACCACTCTAAAATAATCCCCAAACAAAACCCATAGGCCCATTGATTTTACCTTCTTAATACATCCCAGATGCTTTTCACTACTGAAAGCCACCTGTGCCTACCCATTATCAGAAAATCTACTTTTGACAGTGTCCTTTCATTGGGCTTTGATATGTGAATAGGGCATTCTGAACTTTTAAAAATTAAATAGATAAAGCTTCAAACACCTCCTCCAGATGACCTGCAGACCATGCAGCTTTGACAAATTTGTTCATGTGATTTACTAAGGGTGGTATTACCTTCAAGTGCTGATAAAGGTCCCACTTCCAAACTGTTGTTAGTTAGTCCCTGCCAAGACCTGCTATTGAAAGACTGCCTTTTTGTGATCCCTCTCTTGGTATACCCAAGAATAATTAATAAGAAATTCATTCACTTCAGCTGCTAAAACCCCCAAACTGATTTTGCTTTATAAATCAAGTTAAATTCCAGCATCCAATAGTAAAATCATTGCATTATTCATTATCCTATTTTCAGGCCATTTTGTATTTTGTAATCATCAAAATAAAACCTACTGACTGATTTTGTTTTGAGAAACAGCATGATAATTTACTGCAAAGTTGTGAGTCTTGCATCACATGAAAAGAAAATTAATCTAGGTTAATCAGAACAGATGTTTTCTGCATAGGATTGCTCCACACACAATACACTTACTTCCCTTCCTAGGTTTAAAATTTTTTGCAAGCCACATTTGGAAATTAAAGTAGAGGCTGTGTATACTGATACAATAATGGGATATAAAAAGCCACAATAGGCAGCCTGATTTAAGAGACCTAATTCTGCATCCATTTAACTCCATTAGTAAATAGATCACACTCATCAAGACAGAAAAAAAAAACAACAGATAATAGACTGAAGTATCCAGTTCATCATGTAGCAGGACGAAACTGTTTCTGTCTTTATTCCTTGGCTGTAATAGATATCTAATGCTTTATTGATAGATAAAATGAACAAAGAGGACTATTGCTCTCATTTCATTAGATAGTGGTATCTGTGAATAGCAAGTGATGAGATTTTTTTTTTAACCTTGGATATCTGTTGTCAGATGTAATATATGTAACATATTAAGTGGATTTCTTATAAACCAATAGTTTTCAAAGGTTTTGCATGCATCCCCTTCCTCTGTTTTGTGCAGTATTTGTACTTGCTCTCTTGAGACTGAGCAGTGGCTCAGTTCCACTGAGCCAGGGCAGGCTGGCTGAAGGGTGAGTTGTATACTCATGCCCTGAAGGTGTCCACTGCCTGGACTGCTGTCAACAGTTAGGATCAACTAGCTGGTCTTTTGCTAATCCAAGTTATACTAAAAATCAATAAATAAGCACTCATTTTCATCAATCTGGCAGCTGTTATATCAGAATAAGGTAAAAAAAAGTAGAAAGGTGATTGGGTTTTTTTATTTAAATAAAACTGTAGAGGAATGAGCACTAGAAATGAGGGAAGCAACTCTCTTCCATGCATCTTTTCAAACAGAAGATGCCTAACCTGTGAGTGAACTATAACTCAAGAAATAAAAATGAGACAAGTCATCAATGAACACTCCAAAGTTGATGAGAAAGGTCCTTAGTCAGCTCCTTACTTTGGTACAAGTAGATCACTATGATCAGGTGCTTCCATTAATTTTCTTTTCAAAAATCATGGTATAAGAAATACAGAGAAAAAACAGAGCTGAAAAAGGAACTGTCTTGATCATGAAAAAGGTACACCTAACTAAAGCAAGCAATGAAAAAGAAGCCTTTCATAACATTACTAGGTTTGTTAGCAATCAAAGGTGGAATTTGGGTGTTAGCAGTTTATACAGTTCCCGAAGTTTGGAAAGGTAGATGATTTATGTAACTGACTTGTTTGCTGCCTCTCAAGTATGGGATGGTGTTTGTTTATCAGTCTAGTCAGGCTGAGGTTTGTTTTTCAAACAAATCAATAACAATGGTAGTAAAATACTTTCCACTTATAAATACCATCTCATCTGAGATGCCAAAGCACTTTGTACAACTTAAATGCTTCTCACAACACTAAAATGTAGGTACGGATTATTATCCTCATGACGGCAGTGAACAGAACATAGGAACAGAGTGAGAAAGTGGTTTGCTCATGCCAGTGGCAAAAAAAAAGGAAACATAATCTGGGACAGAAGTTCTGCCCACATAATGTGGAGAGACACAAATGTGGTTCATCTACAAATCCATCCTCTGTGTGCTGGTGCTGAGACAACGCTTAGCTTTTATTCTATGTCAACCATTATGCCAGCTGTGTTTTTCAAAGTCATATTAGTGACATTGAGTATTCAAGGGCAAATAAAATTGTCATAGGAAACAGCTTCTTTCCAAACAGGGAATATTCATACTCAAGAGTAACGGTGAAAACAAAAATACTCATGGATAAAAATCACCTGAAGTCCCATATCAAAATGTCAAGTGCATCTTATTCTAATAAATAGGGATACCCATAGTCCTGGTAATAATGGGTAACTGCACGCAAGTTGGGTAAGAAGGCACTTGAAAGAAAAGGAGTATTTTCTCTCTCTTCCTCTCCTCTTGTGAGACCTGCCAGGTGCCAGAGTGCTTAAACTCCTCTGCAACTGGGATTTCAAAACAGTGAAATGTCAAGAGAGTTGTCACATCCCAAACCACTATTGCAGTCACTACATAAACTGCTACTTTCAATGAAAAGCAAGATAAACTGAACATACCCTAAAGGATTTAATCTAGTGAGACTGGATATACTGAGCAGAAGCCTTCCTGCAACACTCTCACTGTTTTTCAATGGCAATGCTGGAGCGCATGGGGCAGGCAAGTTCATCAATGACAATTGGGCAGCGTGGGTCACTTTGCACCATGCTGTGAGCTGGGGAAGAAGCTTCACCATTCTGTGGTCTGTAAATCAAATTCTGTCTGTCCATGTTGCTGCCTGCAGTTGGGCTGCAGACAAGTCTCAAAGCCTGCAGGACTGGGATATGCTTGGCTCTGCTTTGCATCTTCCCAGGGTCTATAATGAGGCAGGTTGGAGTCTGTGAGACAAAAGAGATTGCTGTGGCTCATTGTCTTCAGAGTCTGCTGGAGTTTACACCATGGTGATCTCTTAGATGTTGTGTCTAAAGGTGGGAAAATTGGAGCAGAAACTACTCAGTAAGTTTTTTGCTATTACTTTTCAGCAGATATTAACAAATCCATTTGGATTTCCCAGTAACTGAAAAACACCCTCTGTTTCTCGGTGTCATGGGAATACTGATGGATTTTTCTACTCTAATGGCAATTATATCAGTGGAACAGCAGTTTCCCCTATCCTATCTCTGCTCTATGCTGAAACAAAAAGGAAACTGGTGTCTGCTTGTTTTATGCAGCTTGAGCCCCAGCCAACAAATTCTATGATTTGTGTGGCAGTGAAAGGCAAAGCAAGGAGAAAAAAACAAGCGCACAGAAAAGACAAGGAAAAAGAAGCTTCACTTTTCCAAAGCTGCCCTAGGATTGACTATAACTCAGCTAGGACTGATTTGTGGACATCGAGTAAGGGAATATAAAAGCATCAGGGAAAAGGCACAAAAGGCTCTCCTTAGAGATTGACAGCTTGTTAAGGGCCATTATTAATACAAGTTCAACTTAAATAACAGGGTCACCTATATGTTGCTGTTTGAGCTCTCTGCCCTGGTCTAACAGTATCTTGCCACATTTTTATTCAGAAGATTTATCTATCGGGCACATAACTCTGAATTAATCGACTTCCATCCTTGGTTATCTGAATATATAGACTGTATCACATCACTGACTGAAAGGACACTGTTATCACTACTGTCTCTTTTCTTTAGTGGAAAGAGGAATCACTTGGATAAGAATCTTCTCTTTGTCTGAACTTAAAAAGCCACATTTCACTAAGAAAATGAAATCAAGCAGTAGCAAGGGAGTACTTCAGAAGTATTGCAGTGATCAATTATCTAAAGGCATTTTTGCAGACATCTGATATAGCATCTGTAAACTAGGAATGCTGCAATCCAGGATGATGACNAGTAGTACAGTGGCTTAACTGAAGACAATTTACCAAGAGAGTGAAATAGTTTAGTTTAATGTTTGGTGTTGTTAATTCGTTCTTCACAAGTTCTCAATGTATTTACCCTTATTTTATTACCTTCTTTTTGTGAAAAACTTTAATGAGACCATTCCACAGAAGCTTCAATTAAATTAGACAATAACATTTTGAAATATTATAGATTAAATTTGATGAGCATCCTATGTATGGGAGAGATAAAGAAAGGGAAAATGCATGTTTTTCGAGCAGATGATATTATTTTGTTATTGAAGGCTTCCCTACTGACAATTCCTGTGAAACAGCAAGATATTAAATCTTTTACTTTTCTACCAGAAACAAATGAAAAAGAATGACTGAACTGAACATGTAACTCCAGTCTCTAGTATATCCCAGCAACATCCCAGGAAGGAGGAATACAGAATGGAAAGTTAAGAATAAGGTGATCTAGTCCACCTTTGTCTCACTTTTTGCCTTACTAAGAAGCTGTGCAAAGTCTCTGGCTCCTGCACATCAGTAGCAACAGAGGACTGCTTAATTTAACCAGCCTGTCCTGGAGTTTTATGGTCTGTCAGATTTTGGATGCAAGACAATCCTTGTCTTAGAAAACCAATACCAATTTAAATAAATAGTAAAAACCGATGACAGAGTGAAGACAAAAAAAAATTAAAAAATGTGCAGAAGATGCTGAGCATGATTCATGGGCTTGAATCTATTGGCTCCAGTGGAGCTGCACCAATGACCAGACAAACTAAGGTTATCATCACTGTTATCACTGAGAATGTGACATTCTTTCTGGGATAAGTTTTATCTGCAAGAGTTTGTTACCTTTTTCCTGCTTAGCACATGTTTTCTTGGTGTTTTATTGTCATCTCCTCTATAATAATGAAGCTTTTCCCCTTTTAGGTGCTGCAGTTAAGCACTGTGCAAATTTAATGGTTGTCAGACTCATGAAATAGGCCACTGTTATCTTGTGACTCGTCCATAATATTTGTGCATTAGAAGAATATCAAAGAAACCAGACAATTTAGTTTTAAAAAAAAAAA
>VWZY01012525.1:11962-27103 GCA_013399075.1 Chloroceryle aenea
GCTGCTCAAGGGCAACCTTAATTTATGTGCCAATAAGTTACACAAATATTTTCTCTACTATTCAATTAAGAACAAGTAGTTTCCTTGGCAACGGCCACATTACACAGAACTTATCCGAGCTCAGAGTTCCACTGGAGTGCTTTCCCTATGAAAGGAACATACTCATGTATCATGTAAATGTCTAATTTGTACATGGTTTTGAGAGAGAGGGGAGAAAATGGAAATTCCGTCAAATTAGCACAGTCCTCTTTTACTGGAGTGAGATCCATGCTTTTTTCACTAGTTTTCTGCTGCTTTTTATTTATATATGGATGATAACTTGTTCATTAAAGTTGTAAAAGAGTAGGATTGTAAGCTGGCTGTATTAAAAACTGCAAAAGCAGTGTAGACCACTGATGAAAAAGATGGCTGGGGTGTCTGGTTTAAAAACAAGAAGGTGGCAGTCTTCTTTCATGCAGAGTTGCAACTGAAAGTGGGCTCTGTGGTTCACTTATGATGCTGGTGATTAGTATTTTATGGGCAAAAATAAAGAATCTCAGCCTGATTACGGAACAATTTGCTATTTTCTTTTAGGCTATCACCTTTCTCAGTGCTGCAATACTCTGTTCCATAACCCTTGCCAGGCCTCCTGGCTCACTGCATGCAGGTCCCTTTGGAGGTGTGTGGCCAGCACTTACCTGGGAACAAGCTGAGGATCTGTGTCGTTGTTTGTGTGCTAGGAACCCTCTCACTCTCCTGAGGTATTCCCCCAAACAAAAAATCTGCAGTCAGAGCCAAGCCTAAACTTGATCTCTGGGTGTGGAAAGACAAAACTGTAGAAAGCAGAGAAAGCCTGCCTCACCTTAACCTCAGAGGGAATGTCATGTTCCCTTTCTATAGCCTCCTGCTTTCTTCCCATTGAAGGCTGTGAATGGCTTCCCGAGCAAAGTCCTGGCTCTGCTCTGCCATTTGCATAACCTTGCAAGGGATTTGGTGTTGCCATTAATCTCCAAGGGAATGTTTCTGCAAAGCTGAAATAAAACCTGTCCTATTGTTTCCATCCTGTGGCTTACATTCAATTCATATATTAGCTTTAGGTTTTTAAGATGTTGCTTTACAGTTTTCCCCTACACCTCTGCCTGTCAACAGTGTGAAGCTGGAATTTATTCTTTGGAACTTTTTGCAGCTATCTGCACCTGGAAGAAATACTTATTAGCCACTCTTCAAACTTCTACACTCTTTGAAATCACAGGTGCTCCTTGTATGTGAAGATACCTCACAGGAAGAAAGGATCCATTCCATCTCCTCTGTGTTGGTGGGATTTTTGCTGTGGAGTTCAGTGGTGGCAGAATGCAGCACTCTCCATCCTTGTTCCACTTTCCTCCCATCCGTCTATTTGCTTTAGTTCAATTAATACAAAAACTAAAGGTATCAGATTTAATCATATATTTTTTCCTTTGCACACCCAAGCTCATGTAGGATTATTTAACAGACTTATACTGATAGCACTTTTCCTGCTGAACTGTGTTCTTCTCTGAAGGAACAGCAGTTCTGAGCAGCTTTGCAAAATTTGTTTATTGCAGTTAGCAATTAGATTATTTCCTGTTTTACGAATCCCTAGTATATCACAATGTAGAGATAATACGTAATTATACTGCTCCAATTACAGGTCAGTGTGAAGGCGTGATTCTGATATAATACACATTTCTTCTTACTTGATAAAACCTACAGGATTGGTTATTCGGTGGTTTATGTTAAATTTTATGGACTCTGTCATAATTTATTTCCTTTAAGTGCTTAAGCATTGTAAATGATGTGACAGATAAGCACATTCTCATCATGTAGTGAACTTATCTAGTTCTGCTTCTGTCCCCTCATTTAATTGCACCCGTTGTTAGTCAGCCTTTCTCTCTCTTAATTACATTCTGTAACATATGATTTTCTCTAGCTACTTTGGAGGCTGCAAAATGAAAAGTCCCTGAAAAGGCACCTCAACAAGCAGACAGCGTGGGGGGAGACAGGAAACACAGGTCACCGTCTGTTGCTCTATGTGCAGACAAGCAAGGTCTGATTTTTCTTTTGTCCAGTGGAAGCTGACACATTTTTGCTAACTTCAGAGTATTTTTAACTTGCCTTGCTTACCCTAGTGAGAAGCTGTTGCAAACTGGGATTTTGCTAGCTCAGGAGCACCTGGAAAAGACAAAGGCATTTGTTTCTCTCACATGGAAGTCTCTGACAGAGTGAGGAACTCTCCTTGGGTATCCAGACTTCTATTCTGCTGCATGGACCAGAAGAAGGTTCCTGCAGTTGAAGTGATGTTCACAGGTAGACAGGCTGGCGGGAAGAGCTGCAACACCATCCATGCCAAGCAAAGTGGGTCACTCTGGGAACTCAGTTTTCAGCTACATTTATTACTCAGGAAAGGGACTGTAGGACATTTTAACCTAGGAAGGGCAATCCAACAAGCACTGGAATTCATGACAAATTTTGCATGTGCAAATTAAAAGTGTAGTGGGTATGACACGACTTCAGTGGAGTGGAAACAGTGCCATGCAATGCTGTTTGGTTTTGGTTATGCAGCTGGTATGATTTGGTCCTTTGTTGCATTTTGGGAGCTCAGTGTCTGGAGCTGTGTTGTGCTGTTATAGCTGCCACTTCTGATTCTAGCAGGCACTTCATTTTCCTGGTCTCCATCTTGTCCAGTGCTACACAAAGAAGCCTCAGTCGAGATGGATTAGACATAATGTTTTTTTCTGTTATTAAGGATGGTGAAAACAATGTTATTACAGGGTATTTCTCTTGTGTACATGATAGTTTTGGCATAAACTTTTCCTCAAGTTTGACAGGCATATGGGCTGTGCAGCTGGTTTTATCACAGTTTATCACAGCCCTCCCAGGCATAAAAATGCTTTTTTTTCTGGTGAAAGACAAGACAGCACTGTGTAGTACAGATAGTTCTCGGGCTAAAGACAAAGTGGCAATGTCACCAGTGCCATAAGAGGTAATATTTGAGGAGGAAGCAATAGCTAATGGCCAAGGCAGGCTCAGTGAGGCTAGACTGGTGATGAGCTAGTGCTCTGCAAAGTAACTTCTCTGCTTTGCTTGAGGAGCTCCAACTGGAAGAAGGAGCTAAGACCACAGAGCATGTGAGCAGGGGTAGAGGATCATGAACTGCCTCAGGGTGAGCCAGTTCAGACCTGAAAGCAGTGCAGTTGTCACTGGAGGCTGTTATCATTAATAAGTTCCATTGACAGGCAGCACAATGCTCCATGGATGCTGCTTTGGCACTTCCAGGCTTGAGATGTATGCCATGCAGAGATTTGCCACCCCTCACCTCTCAGACCCACAGGTTCCCAGGAACCCCTTTTCTGAGTGTCCCAAGTTTGATAGCACACAGCAGCAGCTATTGTGTTAATGCAGCAAACTTGGGTGTTACTTTGTGCAATTTAGACAAAGCAATTAATCAACATTCTCTTAAAATTAAATATAGGAAGCAAGATTTCTGAATCGAACCTAAATGATTTACAGTGCCTTGCCAGATTTTGCATGTCTTTGTAATGATTGACTGAGCAGTTCAGATGCTTCTTGAGGAAGCAACCAGATGCAAATTTACAAATGAATTTACCAGTGAGATGCAGGCAGTTACCATACAGATAATCCCTGTTCCCTTTCCCCTTCCATAGCACCAGGAGTCTGTACATTAATTTATAGGACAATGACCTGTCTTTGTCTGTTCAATCCTACACTTTGGCAAGACAAAGGCAAGACACGAAATGCTACAGAAATCATAAGGGTCATACATTATAGCAGAATGACACTTTCACCATGTGACTGACATAGAAGTAGGGACACAGGGTTCAGCTATCTCTTTCCTAGTGTCAGGGTTGTGACTCCCCATGAAAGAAGCCACTGAGACAAATTACAGTGTATGGTTAAGACAGGCTGAAAGACACCTGTAATTTTCTCACTTTATAGGTGAAGGAAACACAGTTTTAAAAAAACAAGGGTGAGTGTGTGACTCTGAAATAAAATTATTCCACTGGCAAAAATTCTACTTTTATCTCTACTTCTTCCTATCATTTTTGGTAACTGCACTTTGAGTGATGCATTCTGGGTAATCTGGGCAAATTGTCCTATGCCAGTGCCATGGGAAGGATGATGTGCCCACTGTGAACTGTGCCTTGGGGGCAGCATAGGGGAGAAGACAGAGCACTCTGGGATGCCCTAGCAATATTCAGGCAGTGGGAAGGAGAGTGGACCAGCAAAACCGATGACATAGGCACTGGTAGTGGGCTTTGCCCACACACACTCAAAGGGGGTTGTAGTGGGATAGTTACAGGGAAACCATGATAATGCCAGCCAAGACTCCTAGCAAGCATGAAACATAGTGAGCTGTCATGATCAATAATTTAATTCTACGCTGTGAGGCATAGAGTATGTTCAGAGCCCACCACATTACTGAAACTGGAACTGGGATGTGTGCATCCACCTGATAGCAACAGAACTTGGAGAAACTTAAACTACAATGCAGTCTTGAAGCTTGTGCTGCATTTGGATAGAGCTTCTTTCATGTCCCAGGTGTAATGACCACAAGCACAAGATAACAGACCTACTGGGATCAGCAGTTGCATTGCTGCCATCATTCTGGTCCTAACACAGCAGGCAAACAATGTTGGAGATGTGTAGGTTTGTGCACAGCAGATGCACTATGAGATGTGAACCTTTAACATTTTCTTTTCTATCAATCTGTTACAATATCATCAGAGCATATTAGAGCCTTGCAACTTGTCCAGCCCTGAAGCACAACTTCCAGCAATTGTCTTAGTCTTAAAACTAGAGTTTTAAGAGACTACAGAGAAAGTAAGCAAGAAATCTGTGGTAAATAGTGAATTGAAGTCTTTGAGGCCAACGTCGGTGAATCAGAAACTAGGGCTTGCACCCAGGAAAATGCCAGTTTTTCTGCCTTTTTCTTTCACAGTTCTCTCTCTTTTCAGGATGACCCTGTGTTGTAGAATGGCTAAAAGACAAGGGTCATGTGCCTTTAAGAGAAGCATCATCTGAAGCAACCTGTTAAGCCCAGCTGCAATCCTTGCAAGAAACTTAGAGGGATAGCATGACCTTAAGCTGATAAGTTGTACAATAATAGAATATTGTGGAATGAGAAAGTAGCAGCCTTCTGTTACCGCGAGAGGGGTTGGGTTATGCTAAGAGACCCTGTTAATTAAGCCAATAGAGGATGGACAGGTGTGACTACTAATGAGGTGACTGTATATAAGTAGTGCACTGACTGCTAATAAACGAAGTTCACTTATCAATCACATTGATTGACCGCGTCTTCCCTCGCCGCTCCACAACCCTGTACTGTACACAGGCAGGAGTCAGAAGAAAAGAAAATTACTGCAAAATCTTATTGTGAACTCAGTCACTGAGATGGAAGAATTTCTGTAAAATGTTTCTGAAACCAGTTTTAACAACATATTATTGAGTATCTGAAAGCAAATATTTTCCACTTTATGTAACACTCCAAATTGTAAGTTTTACCAAATATGACCCAGATTTACTGATCACATTTATTGTTCTGTTTACCCATTCCTTTCTTTATATCTAAATGAATACATTTCCATTCAGATTCTCCAAACAGAAACTATGTGCTTGGGTCCATTATAGGTATTATAATCCCAGCATCCAGAAATGAGTTAGCTCCATGCTACCATGTATCCATGCTGTATAAAATATGATGCAGAACTGAACACTCCAATGGGGACAAGAAGAGATCTGGGGATGTCTGCCCTGTGACTTGATTATACTTATCTATAAGCCCATATTACTGCAATTAATTTCTTTTTATTGGCTGGTTTGTTTGATTTTTTTTCTTGTTTAAATGTACAACCATTAGCTACTGAATAAAGTACAATATTTCATTCACCTTGTAATTCATTATAATGCATAAGAAAAATCAGAATCCTTTCCTGTTTATACATTTGAGCACATAAACACAAAGTACAGGAACTTTACTCCAAGGATTGCCAGTAAAATAGATTCTCTCCTTTCAAGTCTTTCCATATGTTTGTGATATTTTCAGTATGTTATAAAACAGAACTTTTCTATTTTGCATTCATGTGAAAGGGATGTATATATATATACAATAGCCTCTTAGGAGGAAACAGTTATCTTACAAGCCAGATCATATTTCAAATGTGATTTTTATTTTTAACTATGATCAGATGTTTCAGGCTACATTAAATAGAGAACGTGTAAACGATTCCAGTCTGGGGCAAGAGAAATACAAACCAAGATCTGAGTACAAAGAATTTGGGGATTTTTGTGTCCTTCCTACATTGTTAATGTAATTTAATTTTTGTTTCTATTAATTTTAGATGCATTTGAAACTGAATTTCAGCCCAGAGCATTTTTTACAAGGAAAGGATGAGTGTTTATAGTAGAAATGTGGGACAAGCACCTCTAAGCTCCACTCAGAGAGAAAGGACCATGTAAGGGCAATGTGGAGAACACAGGAAAATACAGGTCCTTCCATGGTTTGGAGATTTTCTCTGTCTTAGCTTTCTGTATCAGGGATAATCCCTTGGAGTGCTGTGAAAATTGGTTACCAATCGTGAAATTTCCATGACTGATTAGAGGAGTTACATGCTTCCATCCCACTGACTGTAATAAACATTAGACATTTAAATCCTTGAAGCACTTTAGAGATACCAATACTGAAATGTGTGCAAAGTTTACAAGTTCAAGTCAAGGCTGCTTTGCAAGTACTAGGAAAACACAGCCCCAGCATATACCACTGGCAGTTTATATTATCTTGAATGTCTTCACTCATTTCAGCAGTCCTCCTGAGCCATAACAAAGACCTTGCAGCTTCCTGATGAAGACCAACATGTGCTCTATGCACTTGGATCTGATGTCATATCTCCAGTCCTGAGTTTTTGGCCAGAAAGAACCAAGTATGAAATTCAGAGAGACTCATCAAACTCTGTGGGTGGCACCATGGACTGCAACCTAAATCCCTGCACACAAGCAGGTTGAGAAATGGAGCAGCTGTCTGCAACATTTTTAACTTTCTGAGAAAGTAACATATTGCTTCACAGTTTAATGTTTCTGTTTGTCCCCTTGGTAGCTGTTTATATTCTTCTCTATGGAAAAAGCAAGATGTTTCAATCTTGAGAACTTTTTATATGTGCTTCAGAGTTGCCCTAGTGTAAAAATAAAGTGTGTAAGTGCTTTGTGATATGAATAAACTCACATTGATCTCTTGTCAATAGGAGCCATCTAGGACCAGTCTTCTGTGCTGGACTGAATCCAGAAAAAATAAGTACCCTGATGGAAACTCTCCATAAACACCCAGAATGTGGGGACATTCTTAATTTGTAGGATGCCAAGTTCTTTTGAGGGAAGAAAAAAAAAAATCCTATTATATTCAACATAAGCCCAGTTTATTGGATGAAAGATATAGATATGGAAAATTTCAAGCAAATTAATTTATGAAGAAAGTTTGGGAGTTGTGTGCAGGTGTTTAAAAAGCATTTAAACAGCCCCCCCATTCTTTTCCATATACCATGCAGCACACACAAAAGGCCAAGTCTCTGGTGGTGTAAGTGAGAAATGTACTGAAGCTAATGTCTCTGCTACTCATTTGCACCCTTAGATATTACTATCCTCTCATTTTGCTCACAGGAATATGAAAATATAGAATTGTAGCATTATACTCAGTCCTTCCCAGTTCTTGGGGGACATATACCTCCTTGCTCCATACAGCCAGGTCATGACATTCCTTTTTACCTCAGGCACATTTGTGGTAGATAAAGATAAAACTGTTTATCTGGCAATTGTGCTTCAACAAACTACTTTTCCATATGAAATTGTCTATCAACAGCTTTCAGTTTCAATTAAAAAAATTAAATGGACCCCAGACCAGAGGTAAACGTCTCTTACTTTGAGATCCATAATATCAATATAATTGTGGAACCCCTACTTTACAGGTAATGGCCTCATAGGATTTAAAACCAGTTTGCTGTTTCTTTTTTTCTTACTGATCTTCAGGCTCCTACTGATCTCCACCCTGCAGATGCTGAAGGTCTGTCCCAGCAGATGCAACATGCTGCTGCAGGTTTTGGCCTCCCAGACAGTGTATCCAGGGCTGGCTCAGGATCTCTGTAGTGCATTTGTGTTAATTTGAACAGCAATACCCAGAGTGGCATAGAGCACCATTGATATGCATAATATAATCTGAAGCTAAAGCTCTGCATAATAACGAAATACATCATTAAAAGTTGTATAAATATGGGGGCAAGCTGAAGCTGTAAAAACACCTGTGTTCTTTAGTGCTGACCTATTAAAGGCTGCTACTGCCATCAAAAAAATGAAAATTTGGACTTTAATGTTTTTTTCTGTAATAATGCACATGGCATTTCATACAATCCTTCTGCTTGTATCAATGCTTCACCCTAGAGTGTGCCAGCATTTAACAGCACAGGTGCATATCTGGCAAAGGGATCTCTAAATACTCTGCAGGGTTATCCTATTTGCAGAAATCGCTGCTTCTTTATAAAATCAGTTATGAGAAAACTTCCTTTGAGAAAAACATTTCCATCCTCAAACTGCCCAAGGCAGGAATTAAAGAGAAGAGTGTATACATCACACAGAATATACAGTTTGTTACAGCTATTTCAGTACTCAGGCATTTATTTCCATTCCTGCCTTTCCACTCATCACTGTTCATTATCCCTCTCCTTGCAATGAAGCTCTGAGGCATTTCTACACTCCCTCTGTAGCTAAGAAAGAACAGATGCTGGCAATAAAGTTAGATTAATATGTGGAAGGGTGAATTCTCCTACTTGGGCTTATGCCCTTAGCAAGCCATGTCACAAAGTCTATGTGTTATTATCCTTCAAATTTTATCATTCTACCCCTAAGAAAACTGCCCAGCTACTCTGAAATTTTGATGGGTTTATATATTTGACTTGAATAAAACTGTGAAAAGTACTGGTTGAATGTGACACTTGTGAAGGTGCCAGGAGAGTGTCAGGGGCATAGCAGAAACATCTGAGGGGCAAAAAGAAAAAGAAACAAGTGCATTGATGCACTCTTTTCTCATTTCCTTTTTTTCTGAACTCTGTAGAAGAAAAAGGGAGAACCCAGGACCATTATGATTGTGTCTGGTCCTGGCCTGAGAAAATGTTTTGAGTCGGGGGAGTTGCTGTGTCACAGAAGTCACAGGAATTTGTATGCAGTGTGGGCAAGTGCAAGAGTCTGCTCCCCTTTCATCTGTATCTAGATCAGGCATAGCTAAAAAAGCATCAGTGTTTCTCAGAGGAAGGGTGGAAAGAAGGGAGTATACAACTGCCTGACTTCAGATGACCATGGCACTTCCAACATCTGCTCTTTGCCAAAAACTAAAAATGTTATTTCTGAATCTGGAATTTGGTGGTTAAAAAGAGAACTGCTTTAGAAAGTATCAGGCTAAGTTTCCCTTGTTGTTTGCAGTAAGGGCTGGGAAGCGTGGCATGCACTGTGGTCTGGCTAGAATCTGCACTGTACCAGGTGTCAGCCTGGAGGCTGATAGTACATCAGTGCAGCAACCCATGAGAGCAGAACAAAGAATGTAAGTCATCTCATGATCCCATACAGACATTAAATGACAAGGAGATATTTGGAATGAGTTGTATTCATTAAAAATGCAGTATCAATCTATACTGTAATATGGTAGCACTGATTGCCAAAGTGTTTTTAGGCCAGACTATGTTGTAAGTACAAAGGGAAGGCTGGAAATCATTGCTTTATATGCAGATTTGGCAGGCCCTGAAGTGCTGTGTTCTCCTGAGGGGTGTTTATATATTGCAGTTAAATCAGAGAAAAGAAGAAAATAATTCATAACTGAGGAAGTGAGAAGGAATGATACATAAAAGGGCAAGCAAAGGAGCCAGTAAGCACACCCGTTGTCTGGGATAAACAGGGTAGGAGGGTGAATTCAATGGGTTTCAGTGAGATCTTGAAAGCAAGTAAGAATAGTATGTTAGGAGGTTGTTTCTATCAGAAATTGAAAGGTTAGAAACAACAAGGCAAAACAATAGTCTGTAAAATCTGGTGGTTTATCAAGGACATAAATTAAAACATCCAAACCAGAAGTTAATCTAAGTCCAGATTTGTCTCCCACATCTCCAAAATTCTCTGGGGAAACCCTCTTTGCTCAATTCATTTACAATGAAATGAGCGAAGACATTGAGGAAATATTTGTAGTAATAGTGCCCTTGAGAAAGCAGGAAGATCAGAGGTGACCAGCCTCAGCTCCTAAATTTAGGCTGCTGGTAAACAGTAGAAGCAGGACTCCCATGCCACTTCACATGATTAGCAGCAGGGCTATGCTAACCCAGTGGCTCTGGGTTAATTCTAGGAGTAAGGTTAACAAAACCCAACCTGTCTGGGTCCACCTAAAACCACTGGAATCTGATGTCTGTAAAAAAACTCCTGTCCATCACCCTGAACTCCCAGCTCTCTGTACAATGCCCTATAAGTCTTTAGAATCTAACTACTCAAAGTCGTTTGTAGGATGAAAAGGGGTGTCTACCCAGCACAATATAGTCTTTTAGTTGTCTCACATCTCCATTTCCTCCAGATCTAAAAACAGTGATGAATCCAGGTGAGGGTGAGTTAGATGGTGAAATGAAAATAGTATCTTTGCCTCAAATCTTGTCTCTTTTGTATAAGAATATTCCTACCGGAGAGTTATTAGTTGTCAGATGTAGCTGAGACTCTGCAGTGTTTATTTATAGTGACATAACATCAAGACAGCTTTGAATTTAGTTTAAGCAAAAATTAAAATATCATCTAAAAATAAAAGTTACAAGAAAACATCATTAATGCAGTGGTGTTGGTAATCAATAGGTATGCACATAGGAACAGATTCAGAGGTGTCACTTTTGCTTCCACCCATGACTTTTCTGTTTTGCATGGGGACTTCAGCCAAGTAAAACTCCTAAGGATTTTCCAGAACTGGGGCATAATCTCCAAAATAGGTATTATGTAACTGTGGGTCTGTTCATTGAAGTCCTGATCCCCAAAACTGATCCCTCAACCAAATATAGTATAGAAATAGTGGTACAGTTTATAGGTCCTTCTGAAGCCAGAGAGACAAAGTCCATATGCTTACTTCTCAGGATCTGTAATGCTATCCACCAGAATGATACTACTTTAAATCTCTGTATAGATACAGCTCTTCAGGGTTTGAGGACATATTATCAGTTGTGGAAGTCTGAGGGTTTATTAATTTTTTACATCAGCCAAGGGACTATCACAGGGCATCTTGCCTTCCTGGTGAGACTCAGAGTATCATCTGCCCAGTTCAGAGACCCAGTAGACTAGAGTGCCCAGTCCTGAAAAAGGAGCTTTATGAGCATCATGGCAGAACAAATGCTGGTTTGTTGAGAGCTGGATCATGACGAGTGTCACCAAATACACACACCATCACATCCTGCCCTCTCTCCAATAAGGACATCAGAGGAAGGGGCGGATGAAGAAAACTCTTTCTGCTGGCACTCCTCTAATGCTAACAGAGGCTGGTCAGGTCTGAGATGTGAGCTGCTGCAGCCCTTCTGGAAAGAATTTTATGTTGAATTGTTTCACATTCTTGCTGGTGTTTAATGATGCACTTCCTATTTGGATCTTGCTAAGTGTAAAACATTTGTATTATAAAATTGTCTCTGTCCTAAAAGCAAGCATACAATATACATGGCTGCAGTTAGAGATCCAAGAACAGGTCTTGAAAACAGAATCTCCTGGGATCTGGCAGCACATTTTCCTCTTAACTGCCTGTTGGGCTGTTTTTCATTTCACTGTATGCAATTCTCCACTGTTCTGAAAAACCTAATTAAATTTAGCAGAATGTGTTCTGAGACCTAGAGATTTCTATGTTCAATTCATTAAAAATTTGCTCATGTATTGATCTGGACACTGTCAGGGATCCATCTATTTTAGGATTTAAATAAACCACTAGAATATTTTCACTAGTGAAAAAAATACAGATTTTTTAAATTATTATTATTTATCTCCTTTTACAGAGAGAAGAGTGATAAAATAAAGAAGTCAAAAAACTCCCCTCTAAGATGTTTTCTTATCAGTTCCTTGTGCAGGGACAGGAAGAGCAGAGAGAAGGATGTTAATAAAGATAAGTGAGAGGAAGACTGTGGAAAGTACATTTAGATCTGATTTGTAGGACTTGCAGAACTACCATAAAAGGAAAATTGTCAAAATCTCAAATGTAAGGGCAAATTAATTTCTGGTGCTACTCCATCAGCCTCTATGAATTTCTGCCAGAGAGGGCTTTAGCTTAGTGCTCTATACAAGGAAAATGAGGGGCTTCTTATTCTACAGAGAAATATGTGATAAGATTCCAACTTTGTACCATTAAGTTATATGAATTAAAGGTAAAATTCTGCATGGAAAATTGCCCTGCACTCTGTGTGTGTACCTCCATGGCTGTCCCTGCCCAGCAATCTGAGCACTTGGGCTAGACTCCCTGGGACACAAAGACAGGCAAGCAAGCTGAGACAGCACAGTGGTCCCTGGTTGCATCCCTCCCTGTGTGGGCAAATGAGATATCATGCCATCAGGAGCCACCCTGACCTGTACCACTGGCTTGGCAAAGCTGTAAAAATATGACTGTGCTCTGAGCATGGCTGGTGAAGACTGGGCTGTTCTCCTGGCCAGCAGTGCTTCCCAGCACATGGAGAAAAGCTGTAGCCCCTGGGTCAGAATCTGGTGCTTCCCAAGGGCCTTTTTCTCCAATGGTCCAGCAGCCCACATCCTCTAGCTGCTCTGGGTCCCAGCTACATTGCTGAAAGTTCACTGCATATCCCAGCAAGGACATTTCTTCCATCTGCCTCTCTGAGTGTGAGGGTGATGTGTTGTGAGCCAAAGGCTGAGGAATCTATTCAACAATAACCTTTGCTGCAAATAGATATGTTGTCTGTTAAAGGCCTTGAATTTTAAGGTGTATATTAAGAAGCAGTGACACACCACAGCATTTGACAAGTGGCAGACATGCTAGAAAAAATGGCACCAGATTTTGCCTAGAAGTTAAAAAATTCAAAAAACTTTGGTCACTACTATTGATAGAAAAAAAATCCATATTGCTAAGCAATTTGAAAGACAGCTACATGGAGCTAATTAGAGAACTAGACTTCTGCTTTACAATGTTTACAGTGAATGAAAAAAGCCCCATAGAAAGAAGACACAGCTGTTTAGGACTTTCTTGGCTTTAAAGAGCAAAAGAACCCCCTCACGGTTGGATTTCATAATAGGCCTTTCCTGAAAGGTTGCTAAGAAAATAGTTGCAATAAATTACTGTAAAGTCTAAATTGTTGTATTGCCCACATGTCTGCCTCAGGCCCTGCAGTTTGTTTCACTTGTTCTTGCTTTTGAATAGACTACAGCTTGCAGAAAGTGCTATTTTTAACAATGTTTCTCCCTGGTCCAATGACTTGTACAAAACAAAGTGTTCCTTTGGAATATGACCTGAACAAATGTACATAAGCTTTAGCTATAAACTTTCTGAGTCTTTTTTTATGAGGTTTTCATTAAACCACATAACAAAATAAAACATCACCAGTGGAATAAGCAAGCTCTTCATCTAGTGCCAATAGAATTATTGCCAGGACTTTTTACTGAAAAAAGAATGAGATTCATTGAGGAAATCCAAACAGGGTTGCTTCTTAGATGTAGGCTGGCAATGGCAAATTTAAAAGTTCAAGCCAAACTCCATTTGTGTAACAACAAAGCTCAGAAAGATTCTGCCTCTTCTTTTACCTCCCATTCCAGCTTTGTTATAATTCTCCTGTAGATACTCCAATTTAGATTCAGTATGATTATGGCTTTTCCAAATCATCTATGATAAACAGAATAGGACAAATAGTTTTTTTGTACTGCCAGAACATTCATGTATCTCTTATACTGTAAAATGCTATCTTCATGTTTTAGGGCTACACACCAATATTCATTAAAGGTTTTTATAAATGTTTCCTAAAAATCATCTGAGTTCAGTTTCTTAGCTAGTGTGGGGAATATCCAGTTAGGTACTGACAAAGTCCAGTAGAGATTCAGCTGCCAGAATTCAAGAAAGCAACATTGTCTGAGAACAAACATGATGTATTTGTAATACTTCAAAATATATATGTTTTATATTACAAGCAGGGTAATCAAAATACAAAAAAGTACTTAATGCATAATAACATGCTAAAGCTTACACATGAAGCTTATTGTTTTATCAGCTGTAACTGTGATCTGCAGACATGGACCTTTATGTAGGCATTAACGCTGGCGTACAAAATATTTTCAGATACATTGTGAGTCTGAAAAACTAGTTAAGAGGTATTCACCTTACAGATAATGAAAATACTTCAGGAATAGTCATGTGAGTCCTGATTCTGCCTGAAGACCAAAACTCCTACTGGCTTGCAAATGGGATGGTATCTGCATTGACCTGGTTTTCGGCTACTTCCTGTCTCTGGTTTATTACAGTAGTCTGAAGACCCTTAACACTAGAGGTTGAAGGTTTTCTGTGTAGATGGAGGAAATGCAAAGCAATGCAAAAACAGATCAAAAATCCAGCGGGATGACCGTTGCAAAAAGAATAGTGAAGATTATTAAAGATTAGTAGCTGTTTTCCTGTGCAATGCAGGTTTGCAAAACAGCAAACAGGTTTATTTGAAAACTAGCAATTTTATTCTGGCAAATGCCATTTCTTGCTAGGGTAACCAGTGCTGTTAAGATTCAGGGAGCACTGAAGAGTTATTTTAGCTTTACAGATGTATCAAAAGAGAATATAATCAATTAAATCTGCCACTGTAAATACTTTGGAGCCAGGCTGATTCCCTTTAACTAGTTGTCTATGAATGGCATTATTCAATATGTGTAATCCTCCAGAGATTAAGAATCATTAGCTAATAAACTATGCCTTAGTGCATCTGTAACATCTGCAGTTTCCTGGTCACAGAAATGCATTTGTCACAGCGAGCACAGAGAGGAAACAGGCAACCATTCCCCAGCTGAAAACCCTATGAAAGCAGGGACCTTGAAGAGGAGTCCAAGGGGGAGGGAGCTGGCTCTGCCCGTTGCTTGTTCCCTTGTTCCTTTGCACAAAAAAAGCAAAACTAATTA
>VWZY01012526.1:0-49259 GCA_013399075.1 Chloroceryle aenea
TCCAATGGAAGTACATTTCAAAGTTGACTTTTCTTCAAGAACAAGAGATAATCAGGTGTGAAAGCCATGACGTAAAAGGTCAGCTCCCCAGGATGTGATTTAAATAAAAAGCAACAATAAAGTTTCTATCATGTTTACCTACAGCAGAGCTCAGGAGAAATTTTTTTACACAGATTTCTCCCCAGTAATGTTTTTTACTTAAAATTTTATGCAAGTGTGAAGGAAGAACATTAACATATTAAAACTGTTATATTACAGTCAAACATATTAGGAAGCACAGGACTAAAGCAAGACTATTTTCAGTGAAAGTGGATATTTTTTGTCAAAAACAATGACAAAAGAACACAAAAGGAAAAATTAATGGGGAAAAGGCTTTTGAAATGCTATGGAAGAAATAGATTTGGGCAGCACTTTCATTTGGAAAGCCAGAAGCACGGTGTTGATTCAGCTGAGTTCCCAAAACTTGCAATAGAAAGATTACAGATAAATTGTTCAAGAGTCATAAGGGTTCTTGAGTTACAAACCCAACTCCCTAAGTGACTCAGGCACTTGAAAGATGTTATTTTGATGCTTTTGAACAGTTTGGAATGCTAAATTACTGGATTTTTAGTGTTCCCAGAATGCAAGAATTCCCTTTTTTGAAAGGGAAGAGACTCTTTTGCCAAACTCAGCAAATCAGCCAAAACATACCTAGGATCAAGCAGCCTTGGGAGCACTGCAAGTCTCTGGAAGACAGGACCTCTAGACTCTCTACAGCTACCTAAAAGGAGCTTATAGTGAGGCTGGTGTCAGTCTCTCAAATTACTAATGATAGGATGAGAGGAAACGGCCTCAAGTTGAGTCAGGGGAGGTTTAGATTGGATATTAGAAAGAAATTCTTTACTGAGTGGTTTGGCAACGGCACAAGCTGCCCAAGGAGGTGGTGGAGTCACCATCACTGGAGGGGTTTAAAACAAGAGTGGACGTAGCACTTGAGGCTCTGGTCTAATGGATAGAGAGATGTTGGGGTGAAGGTTGGACTCGATGATCCGAGAGGTCCTTTCCAACCCTAATGATTCTATGAGCAGCTGCTAAGGAAACAGGAGTTGTGAGCCTGGAGAAAAAGATGCTCAGGGGAGACCACCTCACCCTCAAGAACTCCCTGACAGGAGGTTGGAGCCAGGTGGGGTTGGGCTCTTCTCCCAAGGAACAAGCAACAGGACAAGAGGAAGTGGCCTACAGTACTGCCAGGGGAGGTTTAGGCTGGGTAGTGTGAAAAATTTCTTACCCAAAAGGGTTGTTAAGGCCTGGAATGGGCTGTCCAGGAAAGTGTCGGTGAAGCCATCCCTAGAGGGGTTTCCAAGGCGTGGAGCTGTGGTGCTGAGGGCCATGGGACAGTGGTGCCCTGGCAGTGCTGTGTCAACAGTTGGACTCTCTTCCAACAAACACCATTCTATGAAGCAGAACCACTGGCAAATGTGTACTGACTCTGCTGGTCCTCTATTAGATCTGGAGATAAACCCAATTTGATTCCTGATTCTCCAGACCTGACAACACTTAATAAAGGAAAGCAAAAAAAAAGTGGGGAACTTGTCTATTCATAAAGCCTCTTGTAATTAATACCACTGATGTGCTCCTCATCTATACACAGTTGAACTTGAGATTTATCATGGGCATGTCCCATGATGAAGAGACTGATGAAGAGATCTGCAAGAGCTCTGCCTCCAGGATCCCTGCACACCAGATCACCTGGTGGGTGCAGAGGAGGCCAAACAGAGGCAGGACCATCACAATTTCTGTGAAGAGGCTTCTTGACCTCTAGCATATCCATGCAGAGGCGGAAAACAGTGATCACACATCTGTGCTTGACTTGGTAACAACAAGATTCTCCTCTGGACTACCTGGTGGGATGACCACCTTGGATTATTACCCTCTGAATTCTCTCTAATACCTGAAATCTCCAAGAGAATTTAGACTTCTCAAAGTTTTGAGAAACAACTATGTTCTCTAAACTATAGTTTCTATCACTAACAATCGACTTTCGTCACCATTCCATCATGGTTTACTCTTATGAGAGATACCCTTGAAGGCTCCTGAGTTACTTAGATAATTAAGCCTTGCGAGTTCAGACATCTAGAAAATTCACATTGCTGCTTTCAATGTTGTTTAAAAAGAAGGTGTCAAAGTAAATGCAATCAACCCAGAGGAAATACCTTTCCTGGCGCATTACAGTGATGTACTCTAGAGAACAGCCATAATTACTGCAATTATCTTAGGTAGAGATTGTTTATGTTACCATTAGGATAACTGCATAAACAGAAAAGAGGGGGATTAAAACCTCAAAAGTCTCTTAAATCTGCTCAAAACAAATGAAGTTAGTGAATGTTGACATATTTCAGCACAGATAGTTTTCTCAGGTTTTTTAATAAGGACAGCTTGGAGAAAAGCTGGTAATTAAGGAAGCAATTACCAGTCTAAGTGGTTTTAGCCATATGGTGATCATCTTCTGAAAAGCTTCTATCAAAAAAAAGTCTCACTTGGTGTAATTCTTTACTGTCTCCCACGTCTGCAGCACAAAGGCTACAAAACCAGCATTACCCATGTATTAGAAATTATTCTGTGACACGAGCAAGGAGAAATGTGTCTCTTCTGCAGAAGGAATGGCAGTATTATTGCCAGGCTTATGCAAATGGCACAGTCAAAAGTCAGCTTTCTTGCAGCTAGCTTCAGTTTCAAAAGTGCACTAAAAGGACCATTGGTAGAGGAAAGAACAGAACAGAATCTACAGTGATCATCTAGTCCAACTGCCTGGCCAGTTCAGGGCTGACCAGAAGTTAAAGTGTGTGATTTGGCATTGGCCAAATGACTCAAACACTGACAGGCGTAGGGCATCGACCACCTACCAACCATCAAGCATCTTCCAGTGCTGGACCACCCTCTGGGTGAAGAAAGGCTTCTTAATGTCAACTCTGAACCTCCCCTGATGGTACAGCTTTGAACCAATCCCACGCATCCTAACCCTGAATCCCAGGGAGAAGAGCTCAGCACCTCCCTCTCCACATCCCCTCCTCAGGATGCTGCAGAGAGCAATGAGCACACCCCTCAGCATCCTCTTCCTCAAACTAGACCCAACCAAAAGTCCTCAGCCATTCCTCACAGGACATTCCTTCCAGCCCTTTCACCAGCTTTGCTGCCCTTCTCTAGGAGCATTCAAGGACCTTCACATCCTTCTCAAGTGGTGGGGCCCAGAACTGCACGCAGTGGCCTGAGGTGAGGTCACATTAACACTGACTACCACAGGACAATCCCCTGCTTTCACTGACTGGTCACACTCTGTTTGATGCAGGAAGGGGTTGGACCTTTTGGCTACCAGGGCACACTGCTGGCTCCTATTGATCAACCAGCACCCCCAGATCTCCTTCTGCAGGGCAAATAAGACAATATTATCCATCTCTCTCAATAATCACAAGGATTAATCAACTTCTAAGCAGCAGTCTCTGGAGTTAATGATGTCAGATGCTTTATTTACCCCTGGAGAGCAGGGTACCTGCTCAACAGACACAAAGTGGTGGAACACACATTCCTGCACTGCTGGGGGGAAAAAAAAAACAGGGGTGGAGTTAAAAGCATGAATTCTTCATAGGACACCAGGAAACTTAAGTGGTAAATGGGATAATAGTCCAAACCAGGAGACTGGTTAGTTCTGATCTGATTTCAGATTACGCTCGCTGCAGGGGTGACAGCAGTTGTCCTGAAATTATTTCCTTCTCAGTGGGAGCAACAGGATTAGGTTACTCCACCGCACATCCAGTACGTGGAATTGTTTATTGACATGCAAACAAAAAAGCTTTAGTTGCAGGAACTTGTTCCTGAGCACGCTGGACTAACCGCACGTTGCTTTCAGCAACGTCAGAATACGAGTGAACATTGGAATAAAATCCACAAAGAAATAAATTGGAATAAAATTAGAATAAAATCCACTAAGTTAATCTGGTTTAAAACTAGATTTCATGTGTCGCTATTCAGTATTTGATACTGACTAAAAGACTTCAGCTGAGACAGTATTAGATGGAAAAAAATAATCCTTCACTTTTCTTCTTTCTAAACAATGTTTTTGTTCTTTGCAAATATAATCCAATTTTTATTCTGGCTTTGTCTGCAACTCAAACTTTTATTTCAAAGTCTCACTTTTTGTCAGAGCAGTGAAGAAAACTCAATTTAAGATAGAGCCTCAGGCATGCAGCATATATCAAATGAAACTGAAAACACATTTCTTCCCCATTTCCCACACTATAAACACCACAAATACTCCAGCACACACAGGCACAGATTCCACAATCCCGGCCACCATGAAGTACCAAAGGGAGGGAAGCTTTGAAAATTAAATTAAAGCAGTTGCAGTTCCCCTGTCCTCCCAGGACTTGAGACCCTATGCTGACCTTCACCTGGAGATCACTCAGCACCCATCACCCCATGAGATAAGTGCAGTGTTGCAGCTGGAAGGATCAGCCCTTCAGGAATATGGCAAGTGGCATCTCGGCTTGCATCAGAAATAGTGTGGCCAGAAGGACTCGGGCAATGACTGTCCTTCTGTACCCAGCACCTTGAATACTGGGTTAAATTTCAAGCTGGAGCACAAGGGTGGTGAGAAGTAGCAGAGGGACCTGGGCTTGTTCAGCCTGGAGAGAAGGAGGCTCTTAGGGGAGACCTTCTCACACTCTTCAATACCCTGAGAGGAGATGGGAGCCAGGTGGCATTGGTTTCTTCTCCCAAGGAAACAGCCTCACAGTGTGCCAGGGGAGGTTTAGGTTGAACACGAGGAACATTTTCTTCCCTGAAAGGTTTATCAAGCCCTGGACCAGGCAAGCAATGGAGTCACCATCCCTGGAAGGACTTAAAAGATGTGTAGATGTGGTGTTGAGGACCATGGTTTAGTGGTGACCTGGCTGTGTTCGGTTTACAGTTGGACTCCGTGATCTTAAAGGTTTCTTCCCACCAAAATAATTCTGTAACTCCAATGTGGTCCTTTGCTCCCCAATCCCTACTTATCAATTAGGTAACAGCCAGATAGGCAACTGAACCAAGAGATCACCTGGAATACAGCAATTGAGTTACAAGCAATAAACTCCTATTGACAAACTCCTAAGGGAAGGGAAGGTGGAGAACTGGTTTCAGCTCCTCAGCTCTCTAGACCATATTTATCTGCTGTATTAGTCCCAGAACAGACATCCCTGCAAGCATTCCACAATAAAATCATACTCATTTACTCCTACAGAAATACAATGGGTGTCATTCCCAGCTGGGAAGCAGAATCAAAGAAATCAAAGGGTTGAAATGAAAATAGATTTAACAAAGCAGCAAGCCCAATATTAACACCAATATAAAGTATAAAAAGCTATACTCAGCCCAGGGAATGCACAGCAGTCACAATAAACGGGTAGGGAGTCCTCAGGGCAGAGTGGTGAGCAAGATCATCCAAGCATGAAGAGGAGCAGAAAAAGCCCTTGTTTTCAGCAAGCTTCCCCCTTTATGGTGAGCATGAGGTTTCTGGGATGGGACACACCTGGAGACAACTCAGGGCAGCTGCTCTGGCTGCCTCCAAACTAATGAGTCTACTAATGATCTGCAGACCATGGCTGACCTGGGATTATGTCCCAGTGAAACCAGGACATTACTACACATGTATTTTCCAAATAGCAAAAGAGGTGCCTGGCAGGGCTTTCCCCATGGCCCTCCAGTTGCATCACTACACCCATTTTTCCTTGTCTTCCCTGACTCCAATTATTCAGTATTTGCAAAACAGATTCAGACTGCACTTTTTCTTTTAAAATAACCCCTCCAGGGTCAGACCCTGCAGCCTCTTGCAGCCCCTGGCTGGGGCACTGCTCCCAGAATGATGTCAGTGGGAGCCTTGCCCAAGAAAGAGCTATAGGATTCAGCTGGATGTGAAGAAAGGGCTAGAAATTATGGAACATGGTATCAGGAGAAGACGTTATATTTATTCTTTTTACTAAATCACTGAAATGAGTAGGGAGGAGAGGGGATGTCACTATAGAAAACCATATGGTGCTTGGATTTCCAAGCCAGAGTTGTGCATAATAAATATTTATAGAATCCAGTGGTATTCTCTGCTTTCTGTTTATTCTTTACATGTCACCCAGAGAAACTTTGGCCAAGCACCAAATAGCCCAGCGAGATACAAGCAACCTAAGCACAAGGGAAAGAGAGAAACCAGATCACCAGTAGGCTCCCAGTTAGCAGCCCAGACCTCGGAGGAGGTGCTTGGGAAGCGCCCCTGACGCGTCTGGATTCCAGCGCTCGCCGCACGGCAGGAGCGGTTTGGGAACTGGAGTTCTCGGTCTCGGCAAGGGGTAGGGAAGATCTACACAATATTTTTGGCCAGACTGAGCAGGGGCACGTGTGGAGCAGCTGGAAAAGCAGCCATCCGTCTGCTCTCGGAGAGCAGCGTAGGAGCAAAAGCCCATCTCTCGGTGCTGACAGCTACCTTGCTGCTGGGGTCTGCTGGGAAAGCCCTGTCTCCCTACCTGGGGCATGTGGGGCTGCTGCTTCCAACAAAACCAATGCAGATTGTTCTCCTTAACACTTCTGATTGGTCGATGGAGCTGCAGAAATGCACAGAAGGTCTGGAATATGTCTGAACAGGAGGCAATTTTCTTATCCGGGGTCTAGCCTTGACATAGCAATGTTTGGGTTTTTCCTCCTTCCTTGACAGTCGTGTTCCCCTCCCTGTTCCTACCTCCTTTCCCTTTCCTTGAGCTGTGCGACCTTCCAATCCCCAGCTACCATTCTTCAGAAACAGCAAAAGGAGTTAAAAAGCAAGCCTAACAAGCCTACAAGTCATTACACATTACTTCACTACCAGGAGCAGCTTTCACCATCGATCACCCTCCGCATCACTTCAGCCAGACTCTGGGATGCTGCCCGTTGTACTTTGCACACAGTTGTTGCTGCTGTACAAACGGTGCAGACGTGTCCTATTAGCATTACGTAGAGCAGAAGTCATGCTTTTGCACATAGAACCTTGTAACTTCAAATTAACAACAAATTTTTGCCTACCACAAAAGTAACAATCAGTTCAGAATCAGCTTGAAGCTTTCAACTCAAAGTTGTATCTTCAAGATGGAAAACTCTGGGTTTTATACTGAGAATTACATTTTACTACAAAATTACTGCTCGAAAGCTCCTTTCTCTATGTCACTTGAAACAGCTATTTCTTATGAAAAACATACTTATCAGATGTTGCCAAAAGTGTAACAACCACACATCTGTTATTCTTCTAAGATATATTTTTTAAACCAGTTGGTATTTACTTAACGTATAATAACAGTTATTAAATCATTCTTAAGTCTGTTTTGTGGAACTGTAATGGAAAGCATAGCACACAAAGGAGAGAAGCACCACGGGGACAACTGTAGAAAGGGAATAGATACATTATTGGTAGCTGAGGAGTTACTAATCACATTAGAAATTACAACTTGGAGAAGAGTTACTAGTAAGAGGAAGAGTGGAAGTCTGGAAACCTTGCAGGACGTTGTGTTTTAGGAGGCTCAATGCTGTTCATTTATAGTTTTAAAATTACTAGATCATTTCTAGGTCAACAAATATGTAATGAGATATTTCTGTTATTGTTATTGAACCTACTAGACAAGGACATAAATGCTGTCAACTGGCAGTTCAAATTAGTAAAATTTAGTTTTCTTTTTTAAAGCATTTTTCTTTTGCTTTTAATTGTCTGCAGTGTGGAAGTGGCAGTCTCCCTATCACTGGCTGTGGCTCTTTAGCCAAGAAACAAGCACACTCACTGTTAATTGTTCATAACTATTTAATTTGAGAGTCTGAGTGAGCCATTTCCACCAGGTCCTGCGTGTGACTAAGAAAATTGATAGGAATGATGCTTTCTGCAACGTTTTTAGTCACATTTGGAAGAAAGCAGAACAGAGCTGACTGCTTTCCAGACATTTTCATGAATATGTGGATGTCACCTAAACACCCACCAGTAATGACCAATAATCCCCAGGTTACCAGTGGCACAAGTCCACTTATCCACAAATCCACTTGGGTTGGCCACTGGAAGATTATTAAAGAACCCAGGTAAGGTGGTGGTTTGTTTGACATGCAGGTATCACACACGCTCAGGATTTTAAGCCATGTTTCTTGTAGGACAGCAGAATACAAGCAGCTTTCCTAATTCTCCCAATGTCTCCAAGATGTTCTGCAGAAGCTGCAGTCAGGGGCTGCAGTCCAGAGCATCTTGGACAAAGGTGATGACTGCTGTAGCATGTTACAACGAGCTTATTTGTAATGTCTCAAAGAAGTAAAGACCTTCATTTCAATCTATGAAGCCCACATGTACTCCATGTAATTGAAAAGCTCTTAACTCCAGTCATTTCCTGGATATAAAGCTACTTTACTCAAGCTCCAGCATTTTTAATCTCTCTCGCACTGAAAAGCAGCATCCTCAGCTCACGCCTAACGCTTACCTCAAAGCCTTGCAGTCAGGTCTCTTGGTGCCTCTCTGTTTTTCAGGATATGAAGACAACAGCAATGCAAACACTCCACTATTGCAGAATAAACATCATGTAACCACGAAGCAGGGCTGACAGAACTTCTATATTAGCTGGGCTTAATTTTCTGCAGTGTAAACTGAGCATCCGCATCTCCTGTTCCTCAATCCACTCTAAACCAGCCTGCTAAGAGGAGCATTTTATACGGATTTGCCAGCTTTTAAGCAAAGACATATTCATCTTTAGGACAACACTTTGAGTGTCTTTCCTATTGTGTATCTAGAAGTCTTGCTTCCTGCTGAATAGAACATCTTTCAAACACCACATTTAAACACTGCTGATATTGCAGAGCTGACTGAGGTGTGCCCATGTCAGCAGCCTGCAGAGAACTTGTTTTTAAATAGCAAATCTTAATTGCTCTACTTGTTTATAGGACTGTCTTTTTCTTGTTTCTTCTTTGCCTGTTCTCTGAAAAAGCTGAAACGAGAACACGTTTGCTTCTATGATTATGGCAAGCCAAGTCTGTTCAAATCTACACCCCATCCGTGTTAATTACTTCAATTAAAGTTATTCCAGGATGACAATCAATCTCTCAGTGCAGATTTGCCATCTGAAAGCCCTTCTTTTCAAACCAGAACAGCAATAATGGCATCTGCACAGGGAGTTCTTCTCCATATTCGCCTCCTCTCAGGCAGTTCTCACAGCTGTAGTTCAGTCCTTTAAGAATTCTTTCACATTTCGAGTGGCACCCCCACTGCATGTACACAGTAGTGTGGGTTCTCCTTGTTTTGAAGCTGGAAATTGCCACAAATAGAACTTCTAGTGAACTCAGCTTAAAAAAGAACCCAACCATTTTTCACTGGCGGTTTCAAACCCTAGGTCCAAGGTATCAATTCATTTTCACACCTCAAAACTACTTTTATGTTTGCAAACAGCACCAGCAGGTGCTAACTCATAATCTTCAAAGATGAATGGGGTGATGAAGGAACCAATATTCTACTGCAGTGCCCTTCAGACATGTATGATATTGTGCTGAATGAAATGCTCATAGAGAAACCAGATTGGATGTAACCTTTAAAAAGAACCCCTCGATGATACCCAGTTTAGCAACTTGGGAATGTGTTATTTTCACTAATATCCCACTTCTTTTGCAGTGCTGCTAAAACCACTCAATCTCCAAATTGACCTTTATCCAGTAAAGGTGTTACAGTTAAGGAATTTGTAGCCTGATTTTTGATTTGGCACTGCATCTTCTCAGGCTGATGTTTATGAACCACAGCCCCTACCCTGATGCTCCAATTAACTGGAATCAGTTTTCAATCAGTACTCTGCCTTATGCTGTCTACGTAGGGGTTTAACAGAAACTGCAGGTTAAGGTGCATATTTTATGTTGATTAAAAATATTTTTAGAAACTTGCAAAAATTTCTAATATTAAAAATTGGAGACAGAAACATTTTTACATTAGTTTTGATCAGAAACTTATCCAGGACCACTAAATATTGACACTAAGACTGCATCTTTCTACACAGGTTAGAAGCTAATCTGGGGTAGTTTTAAGCTTGTGGGGCAGTAGGAGAGACATATTTTTATTTACTGACCTGACTAAAGGCTTAAAGTATTTCTGTCTGGTGGGATGCTATGAAATGAAAATGCTTTTAATTTCTCAGCTAAAAAATGCTGAGTCCTCCTTATCAGTTGGGATCTTCAAGTCATGATAAAAATCTGTAGCAATAAAATGGCTTTTTTGTTTGTTTTGTTTAAAAATGTCTGGCCAAAGTCTTTACAGGAATGACTTTAGTATTATCAAGAGATTTACAACAGAAATTAATTTGACCTTTCTATATGATCTGGTGGAAGAAAAGTGAGTTTATTGTTCTGTAATATTTTACTTTTAAATTAACCCAGGCCTGTAAAGCTACAAGAATAGAGAAGCTAAATTTCACCAAGACAGATCTTTGTCACATTCAGAAGTGATTTGCTTTTCTACGATTCCTTTGAAGAACCAGAATAATATGTACCAATGGGATATTTATGGATGTGAGAATGACTTTCCATGGACTTCTGTGTCTACTGTGTTGAAAAGAGCACTGTCATTTTTGCACAAGTAATGTCTAACATGGAAATCTATTTAGCTGTACAAGTAAACCAGGCTGACCCTGTGAATATTCATGCAGGATCATAACACAGATGCTTTCAAAAATCACCTAAAGAAAAAGAATTCCTAGTCATTAGGACTAGCACCTCCTTCAACACTCCAAGCAGATGTTCTTATACAGAGATAGGTGACCAATGTTCAGAGACCACAAGCCCACGGTACAACTCCTGAAGATCTGAGAATCTTAATTACAGGTAGGAGTTGGGGTATTTAAACTTAAGCATCAGTCCTGTTGTAACAAAAACTTGCTTTGTTGTAACAAAAGCTTTATACAAGATAAAGGTCAGAAGAGAAGTGCAGCTTGCTTTTTGTTTGTGAGAAAGGAAGGCAGTAATTATTTTTCTGTTTCCTATGATTTGTACAGCTCTTTATTGGCTTCAGAAAGCCCTGGTTGTCTGTAGGGTTTGCTGAGATGTCCCAGGCACTGTACACATTATGCACTCATGCAACATGATGAAGAGAAATCCCTTCTTGCCTGGCCATCAGCGAGCCAAACCCGTTAGTTCACAACTGCAAGTCGCTCTATTAAGGGAAAACAGCAAAACTTTATTCAAGTAGAGAGCAGATTCTTCTGCTTACCATTTGGAGAAGAATAAACACAGGACTGACCAACTGAATCTCAACATCAGAACACTCTTTACTGCACTTGGCTTAGTTGAATTTCCAAAAGAGACACATGTTTCTGGTATGATGACCTTGTTAAGTTTGGCTGCAAGAAGTTCTTGCACTTGAGGAATGCTGAATTCTGAATTTTCCTCTGATGCTAAATAGCTCTCTGCCAGCTTTGGTCTTCTTTCAACTTCATTTACTTTTGTCAACTAATATGTCACAGGTTAGAAATTTCATGGAAAAAATAATATGAGCAAGAGCAATATTTTCATTCATAAGTAAGACTTCTGCCCAAAGAGTGTGTCACCTTTTTCAGTACTAGCATGCTATAACAAAAAACCCCTGTGAGCCAAGTTCCTATGGTGAGTAAGTTGCTTCAGAGCGACTGGGGAAAGAGAAGAGGACAAAAAGAACAGCTAAACACACACATGCATGACACTGCATAGCTTCCTCTGAGGTCATAGATACGTTCAACAGGTGAAAATAAATAATTCTGTAAACTTGCTCATGCAGTTTTTCTTCCTTTTCTTTTTGCACTGGTAAGGAAACAAATGTATGGCTTACCTTTCAAAACCAATCTGCCGTAATGTTTTCTCCCACGTTGAACCTACACAAAGAGGAGAAAAAACAAATACCCTCAGTAAAGAGCCTTTATTGTATGAACACCTTTACTCTTCTCCTTTCCTTGTGCAGCTGGGCTCTGCATAGCAAGGTGATCTCTCCACCCCTGCAGAAGTACTTGCAAAGAACATCTGTTTTCCCCAAAGTGAAGAACTGTTAAGTGACTCTACCACCGGGTGACATCGCTGTGGGGAGGGTATCAGCCCATGCAAGTCCTTTGCATGCAAAGCAGCCAGCCACTGCACCAGTTCACTGCAATTCCAAGGGATCTGTACATGGCTCCTGAAAGAGCTGAGCTGGCATCTCGCAGCACGCACACTTCACATTTCAGCTTTTCATTTTACTGGAGTGTTCGCCTGAGTCTTGCTGAAAGCTTTACAGTTCCTTCTGAAATCCAGCCCTTTTGTTTTGAAGCAGAAGCATGAAGATGTATTTCTGCTTTATTGTTTAACCCTCCCTACTCATACACACAGTTTCTTTCTTTAAAATGTCAAGGACTCACCCCCACAAACTATTTGAAGGGGCAGACTCGTCCAAAGTATTTCTGATGTGATTAATATTTAATTCTTCCCTAGATTGTCTCAAAAATAACCCCCTCGCTGCAAGCATGAGGTGATCAGTTTTCAGTTCTTAGTGGGTTTTTAGAATCNATAATATTTAATTCTTCCCTGGACTGTCACCCCATGAGGTGATCAGTTTTTAGTTCTTAGTGGGTTTTTAGAATCAAGAAGTTGGACAAGTCCTTTAAGAACATCAAGTCCAATTGTTTTGCTTATCACCAGCCTCCTTGTTACCACTACATGGTCATTGTAAAGACAGGCTACTAAGAGCACAAATAAGTTACCTAAGAGGGAAATATAAATTAGGAACAAACAGATTGCCTGGGAGTGACATTTAGTAGCACCAGAGAAACAGACAAGCAGCAATGTTACCAAGAAGTACAGAGAAAGAGTGGGAAAACATGGAAGAAAACAACTTTGTCCCATTTCAATCGGAAGAATTGCAGGATTAGATGCATATTATGCAGCAGCTACAACAAAATCATGGATTAGAGTCTTCCCACTGACAATTCAACTCCTACTTGCCAAATTAGTGTAGGAAAAATAGGGAGATAATATGATCAGTCAGAAAACCCTCTACAGATGTGGGTCTTGCCACCATTACCTTTCCATTCTGATAAAGGCATCAGCTCAGCAATCAATGACCTGCCCTGCTTGTAGTTTGGGATATAATCTCTCATCTGCAACATGTTAAATATTTAAAGAAGACCCTGTAGATACTTTACATCATTGATTTCAGGACACTTACTACCAGTCTAGATAAGAATCTAAAATTCACTTTCTAAGAAGTTTTGGGGTTGAGGGTTTGGGGTGTTTTGTTTTGTTTTGCTCTATTTTTTTTTTTCACTTTTGTTTTAAACATAGCAACAGAATTCTTTCTACACAAATGACTAAACTGCCCAGTTTAGCCCGAGGAGAATGTGGTAAAGTTCTAAAGCAATGATATAATTTTTCTGTACAATATTATCTGGTGTGTGTCTCATTGGCAAATCACAACCTGAGCAAATAAAAACTGAAATGAATAAAATCCAATTATTTCCTTATAATCCTATGCCAAGCAAGGCTTCCTTCACAGTTCCTAATTGGGCAACTAAAGAATGAAGTTAACAGGGGTCTAGAGAAGATAAATTCTTTGTATTAATCACTGGTTTTCACAAAGAGGAAAAGGAACTACATGAAAGTATATGCAACTAAAATCAGCCAAAGTCCAACATTTCACTCCACACAGGAAGGATCTGGGTTGGCTAAGGGGTAGGTTCACAGCCAGCATAGCACATTATACTCATTCCTCATTCAACTTCTCATCACCAGTTGCTTCAAACTTTAATCACACACATAGTTTCAGCAAAAGGCTGTAAAAACCCTTTCTGGTGATACTTCAGGGCAAAGGACACTCAGCTTTTCTGTTCAGGACTGTTACAGCCACAGCCTGTGATCAATATAAAGAAACTTTTAATTGTCCCCATTCTGTCCAAAGGAGGAAGGGATTTCAAGCCCGTATCCAGCTGAGTACACAGAGATAAAAGGCTTCAAAACTGAGGTGGAAAAGGCTCTAAATTCACTTTATGGAAAAAAAAAATAGTCAAGTTCTGTTTAATCAGTACTGGGAGCTTCTGCTGTGGAACCTGGATTTGTTTCAGGTGAGGCAAGATTCTGCCTGCAGAACCACCTACCTGGAACACCTTTCACTAACACTAAGTTCATATTTTATAAAAAGAAGTCCTCCAAAGACATCTTTAAAACAGGACACCTAACATTCACATCACATTTATTTCAGATATACACAAAACCCAAAGATCACATGTAGGAAAATAAACCATCAACATTTAATTGAGATAAATAAAGAACTACTCCATTAACATCTCCAGTTGTGAGCTATCCCCCAAACCCACCATCTTCTGCACACCCCTGGAATATATCTTGTTTCATGTGAGAGAGTTTGGGGTGTTCAGCCTGAAGAAGAAAACGCTCTGGGGAGACCTTATTGTGGCCTTTCACTACTTAAAGGGGGCCCATAAAGTGGGTCCATAGGAAGATGGGAACCTTTGGGGTGCCCAGAGATTAGGAGAAAGGCCCAATCTTTACAGCAGGGCCTGTTGCAAAAGGACAAGTGGTGATGGTTTTAAACTAAAAGAGGGAGTTTTAGACTGCAGAGAATGAAGAAATTTTTCACACTGAGGGTGGTGAGAGCCTTGCCCAGATTGCCCGGAGAGGTGGTGGCTGCCCCATCCCTGTCCCCATCCCAGGGGAAGTGGCCGGGGCTCTGAGCACCCTGCTCTGGTTGCAGATGGCCCTGCTCACTGCAGGGGGGTTGGACTGGATGACCTTGAAAGGTCCCTCCCCACCCAAACCAGTCAATGATTCTATGTGGCACTGATGAATGAAGTCATTGCTAAAGAGATGACTGTGGCACTCCGTGGTAAGTGTGGGGCAGACAGAAGCAATTCTCCATATCCTTGATGCAATCCTGCTGCCTCTGAAAGGGTATTCAACAGGTTTGGAAGTTTGAAAATTTGAAGAGTGCTGAAGAAAAGATATCTCAACAGTGCTTCTTAAAGCACAGACGAGTATCAGCATCTTCAGCCAGTGTTTCGATGCTTTCCACTACTGCATATATTAGTTGTATGAATTTTTCACCCCGTGACTGGCTACACTTCAGTTGTATGATATATAGAGTCCTACAGAAGAGACACAGTGGGAGAGAGAGGGGAAAAAAGCAAAAGAGTAAAGGGATTTGGGTCTCCACTGGTTTGAAATAATCTTTTGGCCGCAGCTGGCTAGCAGAACATGCTTTGAAACGCGTGTGACTCCTCTGAAGCAAAGCCTGCCAAGAACACAACTAACATTTCATATTAAAAAAATAGACATCTTTTTTATGGAGCCTTATTTTAAAATGTTTATGATCTAAACATTCTGTTTTAAGACTTGCCAATTCCATTCTCAATAGTATCAACTTCTATACAGCACTAACAGCCAGAAGGAAATACCCTGAGGTAACAACAGCAACTAAGAAGAATAATGTTATTAAAGTCTAGAAAACTTATTATTTGATTTAAACCTTACTGGGTGCTTCCAAAACATTAAACAAGATTTAAGTCACGTAACTCTCATTAAAATCAATACAGGAGTTTTTCACGAATTAAAGACTTGATCCTTCTCCCAAAGAAATCCATAGGAATTTGGCTATGGAATTCAGCCTTTCTCCCTGCTGGGATGGGGGAAAACATTCACCTGTTGACTTGCAGAATCAATCCACTGCTATATTTTGGTTGTTAAGTTAATTTAGCTTCTCTTTGCTTCCTGGTTTTTACCACCACGTCAAAGATACCAAAACTGTTTATAAGAATGCCTTAATTTGGTACCCATGTAATTAAGCTTTTATTTCAAATACTTGCTGAGGGGGCCTGACCATTCCCATCTGCTCCAAAGATTCTGTTTCACATTAACAGCACTGGCTTAAAAATTCTTCAGAAAGATGAAGCAGGATGTACTTCCAGAATTACTGCTCACATTCAGTAGGAACAATGGTAAAACACACATCACACACACATAGGAAATCCTAGCGTGAGAGTATAAGAACATCAGATTTAATAAGATAAAATGAAAACCAACTTTCTGAAATGAAAAGTTGTCTCCTTTGACAGGTAGGCTTTCATTTATATGGCATCTTCCATATCTGGGTTGGTTACAAATCTCTTTTTACTATTAACTTACTATGAAAGAGAGGACTCATAATCCACTGCTAGGCTGCTCACCTTCACAAACCACGAACTTGCCCAGCTACTGAAGTGCAATGGTAAGCTCAGGGAAAACCCGGGATAATATATCCATAGAATCAAAGAATGCCAGGTTGGAAGGGACATCAGAGATCATCTGGTCCAACCTTTCTTTTTCAAGGAGGCCACAAAAATGGTCAGAGGGCTGGAGCATCTCTCCCATGAAGAAAGGCTGGGAGACCTGGGTTGTTCAGTCTGGAGAAGGGAAGGATCCAGGGAGACCTTCTTGTGGCCATTTAGATTTCAAGGGGCCTGTCAGAAAAACGAGGACAATCTTTTTAGCAGGGCCTGTTGTGACAGGACAAGGGGTGATGATTTGAGACTAAAAGAGGGGAGATTCAGACTGGAGAGAGGGAAAAAATCTCTCTCCCACTACCTCTTCCTATCAGGGCTGCGTCTTGCAGTCGTCACTTGGTAATCTGGCCACCACAGTAAATCATCTGGGATAATGACATGACTTTCTTTTCAAATGAGGTCTCTTAATATGGCGTAGGACTACACTTGTTGTGTCCATGCTGGTGTTTTAATTCAGATCAGGAGAGTCTTTCCTGAGCACATCTCCTACCATGCTTCGGTTTGCATGACAGAGAGTACACAAACTGGATTCCATTTACATGACACTAACCCACACCCCAAGGACACAACTGCTGTGTTCCGACCACTAATGGGCATTTGGTCCACATGACCAAACCAGAACTAATCCCCAGGAAACCCACTCAAAACACGGACCATGTGGCAGCCAGGAACTCTGCACTAGCTGCTTCACTGCTGCAGCTCACCCCACTGCTCCCAGTCCCAGCGCCCCCAGAAAAGCTTTCCAGTTCCAGTCACCTCAGGGGATGAAAGGGCAGGGCAGGGTGCTCGCCCTTAGGATTGTTTTCTGGGCTGTATCCCATCTGCTACAGTGAGCAGGAGCCTTTCTACTGCCCTGATGTCCAGGGAGGGTTGGACTGGATGCTCAGCACGGCCGCACTGCCCACAAAACCCCAGAGAGCCGGTTCTGTGAGGAACAACAGGAGATTATTTCATTTGAAAAACAACTTCTCAAGGAGAAGGACTAAAATCACCAGTAAAACAGAAGTGGAGGGGCAATGGTCTAAGATTCTGGCTAGATGAAGAAAGTGATCACTGAACAGATACCAAGAAAAAGGTCATACCAAGAACAAAGACCAGACACTGCAAGTCTTCACTACCTTTCAACAGACTTTTGACTAAATAAGGAGTACAAATTGGAGCCCTACATGAAAATGTCATGGGAAATTTTATTCTGTAGTTTCTCCTGTGAGGAAAATATTAATTATTGTCAGATACAAAAATTGCTTTCCTATTAAAAAAAGAAAGCTTGACTCATTCCCTGTTAACCGGAAAAATAATCATCATCAACAACACTGCTTCTCCTCTAAGGAGATATTAATGAGTGGGAACTTTTACTAATAAAATGAACAAACTAGGAATATAGAGCAAAGTGCAACGGGACTGACACTATGCTTGTGTGTGCAGAGACATAGTGCTTGAAGATGAGTATGAAGAAGACAACAGCTATGGTAAAGCGATTAATGGCTTTATCTGGCACTCACCCCTTCCAGTCTGTGGCTTCCCTGGGAGCTCTGGGAGCCCGGAAGGGTCATCAAAGCTCCCACAGATAAGTGGGGACCCTAAAAGCAGTTGCTCCATGGGCATAATCCATATTCTTTGTTTTAATCTTGACTAGCACCAGAATTGAAGGGCTGGGGGAGGGTTGCTTTTTAAATTGATCCCGTGAAGATGACTCGCTAATTAAACAGCAAGTTAAGAGATGTGTGCAAGAAATAATCACTTAGAAAATCTGGGAAAGTATGGTCTGCACGTGTTCTTCCACACCAGATCTGTCCAAAATGATACAGGTCTAATAACATCAATTTAAACTGGCTGAATTCCTTTACCTTTTATTTTTTTTTAGATCATCTTTTTCACAGGGATGACAGGTTGCATACTTTTTATAAGAATAACGTCTTCTTTTGGCTGCTTAGATATGGCATATCAAAAACACTTACAGGCAATCTTCCCCTGAAACACACACATTCTTAAAACCACTCTTATTTTAACCTCATTTCATGTCAAATTTGCTTCTTGAACAAGGCAGTAAAACAGCGAAAGCCACAGCACTAGAAAATCTTTGGGGAATGCGTTTCGGCTGAAACCTGAGACAGTTTGTTAATGGAAAGCTTTTTGGTGGTGGTGGATCTATTATTATTTATCTCTTTGTTTGCTGTACTGGTTGGTTGGTGGTTTTTAACTCAAATGTCCAAGGGTATAGGAGATTTGAATTTGTTCTGCTGTCTTTGTTTCTTAAATGACCTGCTCCCCTTTCCCCGTGACAGTAGATCACTGCAGAAAAGAATGAGGAAAAGGACTTTGCATCCTACACAAAGCAGAAGCTGGTAGGTCACCAGCATGGAAGCACACTGCTGAAAGATTCAGGTGGTCCATAGATACAACCAATGTCATAAATGCTTTTTTTCCAACAGAAAGGGGTGTCAGGGTTCTGAGAAGTGGCCTCAAAAGAAGGAGACATTTCTTGCATTGCCATGGGGGATGTCAACCCCAAGTCAGAGACACTGAGCTCAAGAGCATCAAAGTTCTGATCAAGACCTTCTGAAAGGAGGCCAGTTAATAACTAAATGGGTCCTTTTCAAATATGGAAGAGTGGCTTCGCTTGGTTTTCAAAGTAATAGCAAAAGACTTGATGAAAACTTGTAGTCAAGTTCTAATTTTCATAGACCTGAAGAAAAGGAGATTTTCCTCCAGTTCTGTTGGCAGAGAAGTTCTCCCCCCTCCCACCCCAACCAACACAGCTCTGTCTGCTAAATAGTATCTTAGAGGCAAGGTTTTCACTTCAGAGCGTAACTGACGGGCACCCTTCCAGTTTCTAGAGCTACTCTCTCCTTAGTTTTATTGTAACATAATCCACTGTTATGAATAATAACGTCGACCTAGTTTCCTGCAGTGATGAAAAGTGAAGGAATTCACTTTTCATTGTCTCATTTTCTCTTGGTGTCTCATCAGGAGACAGTGAGGTGGGCAAACGTTTCTTCCTGAACTCTGCAGCATAGACACGTGGGGTGGGGGCTATAAATAACAAGAATGTCTTCCACATACAAGAAATTGAGAATGAGAGAAACAGAAATAGGTGGAAATCCTGCAAAGAAACAGGAAGAACATTAAGATGACAGAAAACCAGCGTTCCAGTGATGGTACCTTTGACTCCACTGCTATTTTGTAATGCATGCCTTGCCTTTTCTCAGAATTTTTATGTTTTTTTTTTTCCATAGATTTTTCTAAAGATAATGAAGAAACATTTCATTAACATTATTCCCTTTGTAGATTAAGGAAACACATAGTATGATGAAGACAGCAACTCATTGTTGGTACGCCTGAGGACCTGCCCATATTAAAGTTTTTCACCAAAAATCTCTAATGTCACGAGGTGGTCGATGCCCTATTACTGGAAATGTTCCAGGTCAAGCTGGATGGTGCTCTGAGCACCCTGCTCTAGTTTCAGATGTCCCTGCTCAGTGCAGGGAGGGTTGGACCAGATGACTCTGAAAGGTCCCTTCCCACCCAAACCAATCTGTGATTCTATTATTTTATTTTTATTTAAGTGGCAGAAATGACACAACATACAAAGTGACATGTGAAGGATGATATCTGGATAAAACTTCAGAAAGCTGGCTTGGGATATGTACAACCTTTGCACACCCTGTTCCACCAAAGCAGAAAGCAGCACTTTCAAACCCTCCTTCTCTTTCGGTGCCAGTAAGAGAAGGTGGGAGTGAGTGCACCAGGCAGCAAGATGTTTGGGGCATGAAAGCTGACTCTCTCCCAGAGATGTCTCTGGAAAAGAACTCTGGATGCAGAAGAACACGCTCCTCTGGGCAGTCATATGAAGCAGGGAGAGCAAAATGCTTCCACCAGGTGTTCTTTTTTCTCCAGAGCAAACATGGAGATGCCTTATCTAGTTCAGCTGATGAGCACCCACTGAACAAAGGGTTTCTTTTGTTTTCTTTGTCTTTGCTAAGCTTACAATTCTGTGATTTCACTCACTTTTTCCCCAAGCACTACTCTTTGAGAACTGAAAATGCAAAGCCCTCCTGCCTTCCAGTTCCCGTCCCTCTCAGTCAAGAGACAGCCAACTGTGTAGCTATTGATCTGCTCGAGGAAAATGGAACAGCCAAGAGAACTGGGGAAAACAGAAGGCAGTGGGGTGCCAGTCACAGACTCAGCCCAACACTTCTCTTCTGGACACGGGCATTTCAACTCTGCTGCCACTCCCTTGGTGAGGAGCCCAGAGAGACAAAGAGGTGGTGAGGAGGAGCATGGGCAACTCAAACTGAGTCACACTGGTAGCAGAGAGACTCAAACCCACCCAAACCTTTCCTCCCAACTCATGAGCACATGAATTTCAGCATCCCCCACAAAGCCAGGAGAGACCAGCAACACAAGCATCACCAGTTGCCTCCTGCAACTTGTTCCCCTGCACACCTGGAACATCTGCTGGATTGCCCAAGAGCCACAGGTAAGCATCACTGACTCTCCCATCAAATAGCCATGGTCAAGCCACCAGAAGTTCCCAGACAGCGTTCACAGGGATCCAACACTGTGTGATGGTGGTTAGCTTCATCTAGAACAGACTGCAGGATCACATCCAGTGTCCTAGCAGATCATTTCTCAACGCTTCATTAGTTTACATGAAGATGCCAGAAAGAGCAAGAGCACTATCAACAAATTAATCCCTGGGTTACCTAATCATTTCCAGTTTCTTAAGCACTCTGTGCTTCAAATAGTTTACAAACAGTTTGCTTTTTCTCCAGTTACATGCTTAATTAGGAGTACTGGGAGAATTTTATCATTTGTTTGGCTAAACCTGAGCTACAAAAATCAGTGAAAACTCTGAAACTTCTGCATTCTCACAGGTTATGATGACAAGTGGTTATTTTGTCCTCATTGAAATGTGGATTTTTTAAGTGCTTCACTAACAGTCGTATCTTTTGAGTAAATACTGAAGAGTATTTCCTACTCAGCAGGGATTTTCACTTTACAGACATCATGGGCAATTGAGACACGTGACTCTCGAGGGCAGTTTGAAATCAAGTATTTTATTTATTCACATGCTGCTTTGTTGCCTTTAGAAGTGATATTCCATCAGAAAAGGGTCGAACAGGATGCTGTATTGTTTGCTTCTTTTCAAAGGGATAAAATTCTGACAAAGAATGAGTCACACATTAAAATATTGATTTATATTGGATAGAGATGTAAATGCCAAACACTGCACTAAATCTAAACTTCATTTGACATCTAAATTCATCTAAACTTAATGTCAGCACCTTTTACCTGGAGTGGCTTCTCTAAAGACAACTTTGCTGGAGAATGCAATTTAACTCACAGTCTAAACCCTGCACATCACCCTTTGTAGGGACAATTAAGGGCATAACGTTTGCCACATCTGCTNGAGCACCTTTGTTATTGTTATTGTCTACAGTGGATTCCTTTGACATCGTCACCATATCCTCATGGAACAGAAGAAGAAAATGAAGCCCAACTGACCTTGCTTATGGGGGAAGAGAAAATGACGTGGAGAAAAGAGAAGAGGGATCCATGTTCTAATAACTAAGAAGATTGAGATGCAAGAGGGACTCGCATCAAAAGGATGCTGCAACTGTTTGTGCTATAACATCTGGTCTCCAAAATCAGGCTGCAAAGCAGATGATTCTGAATCACAGTCAGGATCTCACCTCTCTCCATCTCGGAGAAACCCAAGGCATAACGTTTGCCACATCTGCTCGTAGCCAGCTCCACACTCACTGGCACATCTGTAGAGGTTTGATGATAGAATCATAGAATCATAGAATAGGCTGGGTTGGAAGGGACCTCAGAGATCATCGAGTCCAACCCTTGATCAATTACCGCCACAGTCACTAGACCATGGCACTGATGAGCAGCTCTGGGTTGCAAGCACTTCCCACTCCTCCCTACACAGAGGTCCAGTGGGGGGATAAGTTCTTTATGGAGGCTGCTCCCCACCGCCCATGCAGCTGCCCGTGGACTGAACTGGGCAGCTGTGATAGGAGGGTGAGCTATTCCCCAGGAGGCACACAGCCTTTCTCCACTGCAAAACTAAACCACCATCTAAGTGTAGTCCCAAATGCCAAATGACTACAGCTATCCTTTATTAATTTCCCTGTTTGTGCACATTTAATAATGCACGTTTAAAGGTTTATTGTAGACATGCTAATCTGAAAAAAACACCCCATACTTTATTTCTATGTGGTCGAGAGCTGATGAGATTTACAGTACTTGAGCAGTGGTCCTGGCTGGCAACAGTCAGCCCAGGATACAGCTGAGCACCAGCTTTTCTCAACAGTCCATGCATTGTCCACTGCTGCAGTGGAAACTGAAGATGAAAATTACTCCCACAGACATGGTTAACTGGAGTGTCCTCACTGACAGAAGAGAAAATTGTATCTCCAGGCCAAGCACTCAGAAAATTGAAACCACGGGCACGCTACATGGACCAAAGTAGATCTGGAATGCGTGATCCCTTTGGAGGACTCAGAAATCTCTAATCTCATAGGGGTCAACCCTCCAAATTTTGCATAGATTTTATTTATACGTGTCAATTTTATAGTAATATCACTCATCCTTAAGAAAACAGCACCATACAATAAAGGGGTTGGTGGATGTCTTAAAAAATACTCAAAAACAGCAAAACTCACAAGCTACTGGTCAGGCTAGAAAAGTTGTGATGAAAAGCAAACACAATTTGACAGATTTTTGGAGGCCTCTGTGAAATGCTTCCTGTCTGCTGGTGCATTTTGTTAAATGTCAGCTTTGCTATCCACTGAGTACACCAGAAAATGCACCCAAAAAAGCAGCAAATGTCACTGCCCAACTTAACAGGACCCAATTTTATGACCTGAATACGTGGTCCTAATAAAAAGGGGAAAGCTGTTGCTCTAAAAAATTAAGCTAAATTCATCCTACACCTACTAGAATCTGAATGAATCACAGCTCTAAAAAAAGAGGCTACCTCAAGTAGCTACTGCTACTTGCCCTTCAACAGAAATATAATGAAATATTAGTGGCTACCTCATCAGCACACAGAGAAATGAACTGCACCCCTCCTCATCATCCATCTCCTCCTTCTTCCTTCTCCTCCTCCAGTGCTGCTCAGCCCATCCTAATATTCTATCCCACAGTGGGAAAGGAAATCTGGATTCTTCATGCCAAAATCTCCAAAAGGCAAAAGTTTTGAGGCAGGAAAAACAGGGAGGAACTTCAAGAATAGTCCACAGATGTCAGAGGAAATCCATCATGCCTTTAAGGCTGGATGTGCAGGTAGAAAGGAGATGTTCATTTTCAACATCCCCATTCTCCACCTCTTTTTGAGGACAAAGATGCTGAGTAGGTTGAAGTCCCCACATTAGGTCAGCCCCACCACCCAGTACTCCCTGCAGCTGTATTCAAATGGCTCAAGAGTTTTGCTACTGTCTCAAGAGGTAAAAAACTGGCCACTCAAGTTTAGGAAAAGAAAAAGAAACCAGAAAAAAAACCTCTTCAAGACTGCTTATGTACAAAAGAAAGAAGAGGAAGCAACCTTACAGGTTATTCATTATTAATCCGACTTTTCTTCCTCATATGGCATTAGTTACAGGTTACTTGAGATTTTAAAGGCATTTTTAACATTAAGTAAATACTATTCAAGTCAAAATTATGTGCAGAATTAAGGATGAATTCACAGGAGAGATTTTAGGCTTTGAGTAGATTTTTTTTTTCCTATTAGTGCCTCATAATGAAGCAATTGTTGAATTAGTGATACTTTTGTCAACCCCAGTAAGCCATTATAGCTAATAACACATAAAACAAATTACTGCTCCATTTTAGAATGTGAATAGCCAAAATCTGGCATGAGGTTCTAATTATCTACTGAAAGTGAGCCGTGCCAAAAGCAGTGGGACAAATTATATCTTAACTCCAAGTGCTACCGTGGTCCTGCTGAGTCCAACTGCCCTACACCGGGGCATCGGTCCTGAGCAGAGCTCCCAGAGGGGTTTGTACTGGTGCCACAGCTGGATCACCTTCCAAAAGAGTCAAAGGGTGAGGGTGAGAACTGTGAAATGAGAACTGCAATGTGATTCAGATGAGGGGGTCAAACCTCCCCCAGAAACAGCGAGTAGATTCATTTCTACACCACAGTGAACTAATAAATATGCATACTACATCAAAAAGAACACCTAGTACTCCAGAGCCATGAAAAGATGGGCACAAATGAGAAGCTTTTGAATTACAGGTTTTCATATAGGACCTTGGGACACCTTCCAGTGGCCTTTCAGTACTTAGAAGAGACCTACAGGAAAGATGGGGAGGTTCTTTATCAGGGACTGTTAATGTTGGGACACCTCCTGCTGATCTCAGGAAGCAGCAACCATAGTTAGAAATATAAGTGAGAGTTCAGCACAACTGAAAAATAAGGTGTCCAGTTATTGTAAGAAGCCAAATGTCTGCAGCCAAAGGACTACACAGCATGTATGTGGTACTGCAAGGGGAAATGCACTGGGGAAGAACCCCAAATATAGCACAGAAAAGTCTTTTGGGCTAAGTGAACATAGATGGAGCTAATGAATGACACTTCCATGGAGGCTGACTTATGCTTGGCATATGGATAAAGCAATTAGCCAACTGAGAAAATGACATTAGATGACAAGAAGTAATAAGGGTACAATGTTGCACGAAAGGAACCAATTTCACAGACAGAAAAGGAAACTGCAGCTGGGTTTTTGTGGATCTAGGCTGCTGAGCAACTGGACCCTGCTGATCTCTGTCACTGCGCTGCCCTACAGTGAATGAACCTGAATGCAGAGAACGCTCCTGTGTCAAGGTTTGCACCTGATAAAAGCCAAGGAAGCTGAGAAAGGCTAATTAAGGACTGGAAAATGACCCTAGAGAAACCATTATTGTGTTTGATGCACAGGGAGCTGCATCTCAAGGGGACAGTTGTGGTTCCTGGCATGCTGGCAGCCATCAGCAGATAAACCCTGAAGAAAGGAGACAGAAACGAAAACCAGTGGGAGCTCCCCACTGATGCTCTTCAAGAGGAGGATCTCACCAGATCCCCTGTGCAATCAGAAAGATGAAGCTCCTGTTTAGGAACAATCTGTCAGCAGCATATCAGATCCAGAGCTGAGCACCTCTGCAGGAGACAGACATTTCAGGTGAAAATCCAGAGTGATTATTCAGCACATTAAATGTCTACATTCTTAGCATCTTACTGCTTGATTTTTTTTAATGTAAGTCTTTTAGAGGGAAAAATCTATTAGCTTTTTGCACTGCTGAACTTTGTTCCTGCACATGCCAATAGAAGCATCAGGGGAAACAAAGAGGGAAACAAAACACAAGTAGAACACTGTCTCATTATTTTTGTTATAGTAAGAAATAAATACTCACATGCAGAAAAGTTTCCTTCCAAGAGCTGACAGACAAAGTATTCTCAAGGGTACCACGCAGGGAAACTTGAGCATCTTCTTTGTCTCCCTGCAATTTGTCAATCTCTTGTGCACCAAGGAGTGTTAACTAACTCTCCATGGTCAGAGCACGCCAGTCCTGAATTAAATGTGTTCTTCCATCACCTGACGGTATCTGCACAACCATGATGATCCTTGCTGACAAAATCCAGTCTAACATTATGAGTTGGTGCAATGAGGTAAGACCAGGGACCACACCTGGTCCTGGTTCTTATTTATGGCCTTTGTATGGGAGGATCTCAAACCCTTGCTTCTGATGCACGTTGACTACAATCTTAATTGTCAGTGTCCAAAGCAACCTTTTAATAAAGGCATCCAAAGCATACTTGTTGAGGAATTTCATCCTCATCTTTGCCCTACCACAGAGGATGCAGCGATTTAGGACTTCCCTACAGTTCTCAGTGATACCACAAAGGTTTAATAGCAAGGAAGTTGAATTGTCGCAAACTCCAAGAACAAGAACTAGAAAAGGGTGTATCTTGAGTGAGTGCCAACATTTAAACAGGAAAGCGACATCCAATTCCCAAGACAGAGCCACAGCACAGACAGACCAGTCACAGAGGTCTCCCAAAATAGCACAGGGTACAGATGGAGCCACACAAATGCTTCCCACATGAGGTACTTCTAGTGTGCAGCAAATTTAAAGCAGAGGCATCAAGTGAGATAGTGTCACAGCAATTAAAAGAGATGTTCAGGTGAAGTGGGTGGGAAGGTGTGAAAACATGAAATGTATCTGATTGTTGTTCATCTCAAAGCCCTTATTATTTGACTCTACCCTACATAAAGAAGCACAAGATTTCCAGTAACAGAGATGATCATTCAAAGCCTAGCCAAACACTGGGGAATGTCCAGAGAGATGATGACCTAACTATCCACATCCTGGACTCAGAATTTCAAAAGAAAAAAAGCCACTCACATTGTTATTTATGCTGAAATGTTAGCCAACTTTTCTACCATTTCTGAGTTCCAAAATATACTAATCATCTTCAGAGGAATAGATTCTTTATTTCATTTTAACAGCTTTCATGTACAACTTCCAACGGAGGAAGGAATAACGAACAAAAACATGTTAGGATTAAGGATCTAAAGAGCAGAGTGCTCCTAATGGGTTTGATTTACATCTGAATGGAGTTAGCATCAGCATTTGGATATTGCAAAAGTCTAGATTCCCCTCTCCAAACTCAACTTTTTTCAGCTCATAAACGTTTTTGAGAGTTAGAACAGCTTGCTTTGCAGTGTCTTCAGCATCCCATATGCTAGGGGGATGGGTTTTATTAATATTAATAGAAAATTACAGAGGCCAAACTTTGTGAGCACTGACCCAAATATAGAGGCTACCACCTGAGAATTAAACAAATACAACTCCATGGTGAAAGTAGCTATTTGTACCACAAACAGTAACATAAACAAGAAAAACCCCTCTATAAACATGGGATCACTTTGGCAGTGGTTCTAACTCGGAGAAGAGAACATGACAGGGAAAGTTTCAGGGATGAATGCAGTCACTGTGTAACATGTAGAAGGCAGTGAGGGGCGGGTAGCAGAGCAAGTGAGAAATATTTTTCCCCTTTTCCATTATCTGGTGGGCTTTTCTCACCTAAAATATCAAGAAACCATTAGAAAATCTTAGGAGACCTAGCAGAGTGACATGTCACTCTCACATTTAAGCTTCATCTATTCTCAGAGCTACATGACATAGAATAGAGAACAGAAAGCAAGGCTCTGTCACTGCTTTTGCTAAATGCTCCCTGCACAATGTGGGCAGATAGCCAGTGGAGTCTTAGACTCACAGACTGGTCTGGCTGGGAAGGGACCTTCAGGGGTCATCTGGTCCCCTGCAGGGAGCAGGGGCATCTGCAACCAGAGCAGGGTGCTCAGAGCCCCATCCAACCTCCCCTGGAATGGTGCCAGGGATGGGGCAACCACCTCTCTGGTCAGCCTGGGCCAATAAGATGTTGACTTAAAATGACATATCCTTTCCATAAATTAATATCCTAATAAAGTGTAAACATTTCATAGCATTTACAAAAACTATTACTGCAAAACAAAAGGTAACTCTTGTAAAAAGGAATAAACCAACTGAATTTCATGTTGCTGACAATAATAAAACAGACACATCAACCAACTTTTGAGACGACTTGAAAATCCAAAGCTGTGAAGTAAAAGTAAACTGAAAAGTAAAATTTTTTCCCTCTTCTCCAAGAAAATTAAAGAGCAAACCACAAATACTACTTTTTAGCTTTTGCCTCAGTCTATCTCCCCCCAATTCAATATGCTGCATATTGTCAGCTCCTGCAGCTGCTGCTGGGCAACCTTTCACTCTTTGCTAGGGCTAAAAAAAAAGTGACAGGAACAAGTGTGAGTTCTGAAGAGGAAATGTGCTATCACTTTCTTATTGTTACCCAGACTGACATAGCATAGATGTGGAAACCAGTCTTTGACTTTTTCCAGATGTCTGTAGAACTGTAGCAGCATTACAGCTTTGTTTTATGTGGATGTCTATTCTGTGAACTTCCTTGCCCAGGATTTTCTTTTTTATTATAGATGAGAGAATTCTGTCAGGCAGGGGGCATGAAAAGTCATAAAAATACTTGAAAAATTCACATATCATAGGTGTTGTATAATCTACCTTGTGGAAAGGCTGTCAAGAGAACAGGATGGCAATGAACAAGTGGTATTTCACTCTCAGGGTAAAGCAATTTCATGAGCTGAAGTTTATTTTGGTTCCCCTTAAAAATACAATCTGATAAAAGTGCAGTAGCAGAAGATGGGGCCAGTCTTGCTTCGCTGTGGAACAGCTACACTGGGCAGAGCCATGGCCCACACTCATACACCAACAAGACAAATCTGATCTCAGCCAAGCCCCCAAAAGTTTTCATTTAGTATCCTTGACTGGTTTGGAAAGGGAGGGACCTTTCAAGGCCATCCNCAAAACTGCATAAAATTCTTTATGACAATTAGAGGTTTGACTAAGAAGTGAAGAGTTTATTTCAATCAGCACTGTGACTAAATAATTATTCCTATATATCGTTTAGGGCCATGGTTTAGTGGTTTTGACAGGGTTAGGAATAAGGTCGGACCCAATGATCTTGAAGATCTCTTCCAGCTGAACCGATTCTTTGATTCTAAGATTCTACAGTTCCTTCCCTTAAATCCTGTTGAAGCAACAGCTGCACGAGTAGTGGCCTCACGGCCTGCAGAAAAGCAAGGCAACCATGGACTCTGAGATGTTTAATCAGAGACTGCTGGACAGTGTGGAGGTTTATCTGCTGATTTTGATGCATCTCCTCCTCCTGCACATTCAGGAGCACGGATGGCTCCTGAGCATCCAACCGAGGAGAAGTACAAGTTGAACAAATCACTGCTGCTCATTATCTCCACTCTGCAGAGAACAGTGGTTTACTCTGTTTCAAATATATGCACTGTAGATACCAATACTAAAATGATTTCCATTTTGATAATAAAATGCTAACACCTCTTTTCTGTTAGATCTCAAAGTACCCCATCCCCTGTAATCTTGCCTTTTCTACACCTCTCTGCACATTTCTGGAAGCACTCAGAGTTAAACAAGTTGAGCTTCTACAGCATTGTCCACTAGAGAGCCCATCCCTTCCTCACTGAGACTTCCAGGTATTAAACTTTGGACAAATTAAAGAGATTTTATTATGGAAAAAACAGTGCTGAGAAGTCCTCCTCCCCCCTCCCTGCTTAGCAAGGTTGCCTAATTGGGTAATTCAATCAGTCTGATTCCTGAAACTGCACAGGTTGCTGTGCAGTTCTAAAACTTAATAAACACAGCAAGCTCCTGCTGTAATGAATGAGGCCCCTGATGATGAAAATGGGACTTCAGGTTTATATAAACAGAGAGAAATTGAGAACAATCTGATAGCAGTTTAAAGGCATCCCTTGCCCCCTGTTACTGTTTCTGCTGGTCTTGTATTTTATTCTTAGACAAACATCAAACATTGGACAGCCAAGAATACAGTAAAGGATAACTATGAAGTAATGAGACCAGGGAGACCAAAAGGTGTTAAAAAAAATCAAACTCTTGCCAGTACATCACCTTCAGTTATTTAAGTACAATCACCTCAAGAGATTATCCCCCTGGACTTGGAACTGGGGAGGCTGCACCTCAAATCCTGGGTTCAGTTTTGGGGCCCTGACTCCCAGCAGGACATTGAGGGGCTGGAGCATGGCCAGAGAAGGGCAATGGAGTTGGGGAAGGGGCTGGAGCACAAGTCTGGTGAGGAGCTGCTGAGGGACCTGGAGGTGTTGAGCCTGGGGAAAAGGAGGCTCAGGGGAGACCTCACTCTTGACAACTCCCTGACAGGAGACTGGAGCCAGAGGAGGGTGTTTTTTTCTCCCAGGAACAAGGGACAGGACAAGAGGAAACAGCCTCAAGTTGCCCCAGGGGAGGGTTAGTTTGGACATGAGAAAAAATTTCTTCCCTGCAAGGATTGTCCAGGTCTGTCCCAGGCTGCCCAAGGCAGGGGTGAAGTACCTGTGATCCCTGGAGGGGTTTCCAAGCCCCCCGTGGAGCTGTGGTGCTGAGGGCCAGGGGTCAGTGGTGCTCTGGCAGTGCTGGGGAAATGGTTGGAATCAATGATCTTAAAGGTCTCTGCCAACCTAACCAATTCTATGATTCTTTGTGTTTTCACTCTCATTTGTCTGGGGTATCAGCTGCAGTTTAGGAGAGTTCAGTTTTCACGTCTGCATGTATACAGAAAATGTTTGCCATAATAAAGCCATTTTTATCTCCTTTCTATTAAAACAGAGGGGAAAAAAAAGTTTCCAGACTTACAGATAAGACTTCCACCAGTATATCTTTGTAATTCCACAAGTTTTACCCTGCAGAGAGGTGTCTAATGCACTAGACCACCACATCCTCCAGGTAGATGTCAGATCTTTAGGACTGTTGAAATGCAGCTCGGCACCTCCACTAAGGAGCATCTCACTAGGAATGATGCTAAGCTGCTCAACTCTACAATGGAGCCTGTTATAGGTGTAACAGAGTCCTTTGACATTTCTACAGTGGAGCTAAAGAACATGGATTCTCATGAAACTTTCCATTATTCACAGACAAACCTGCGGAGTCTGGAAAAAGAAGGAATTTTCTGGGACCTCCTAGGCAGTCTTCTGTGGCAGTAGTAGGAGAATTTACTAATTAAGATACTCTGAGTTCCATTACTCCTGATTCCCTTCAGGAACCACTTGTATATACTCTGCTACACCTCAAGAAGCTTGAGAAAACTCTTACTGGCCACTGCCTGGAGTGCATCATAAATGCAGTTTCCAGTGTGCAAACTGTGTTAAAATTGTTTTCAGTTTTGAAATAGGCCTTTGGCACTGATGATATCTAGAAACTAAGTTCATTCTCTAGTTACTGAACTTTGAAAGACAGTGTGCTCTACTCTCCGTATTTCTAGACACATAAAACTAGAATTACAGTTTTGTCATTAAATACTTTTCATTTCCTACGACTTTCACTGATGCTGTTGAAAATCTTTCTGGTTTTAGTCCAGATGATGACTGTAATGTCTCTGAAATTCTGTTTATTGATTGGTTTAAACCAATCCCTGAAGGAAAGTGGGACGATAAAACTGGGCAGTAAGCACAGTACATAGGGATGGAAATGGTGCAAGGCTCCAGCTGAGGGTATCAGGAAAATGTTAGAGTAGCAATGGAATAACTGAGAGATGGACGTGGTCAAGGCCAGGCTGGACAGGAGTCTGAGCAACCTGCTCTAGTGAGAGGTGTCCCTGCCCACGGCAGGGGTTTGGAACAATGTGATCTTAAAGGTCCCTTCCAACCCAAACCATTCTATGATGTTTAAGACTCTGGGAATCAAGTTTACCCTTCTGAACAGCTCTGATGAGTTCTCTTCCTTTCAAAGATGTGAAGGGTATTTTTTTTTTTCTTTTGTGAGTATTGGGAGTTTTTCTTATTTCTTTTGCTCTGCATTAAATATGAGCATGGCAGATGTGCTGCACATTGTTTACACAGAAGGTGTAAGGTACAACGCCTCTCACATCCTGTGTGGTCACCAATCCAGACATGTCTCTAGCATAAAGTGAAGGCAATTTGAAGACAGATTTTCCCTTTGGAAATAAACTTTGAGCGTGCATGTTCACATTGCGTTTGACCCAGGTTAGGACTATGTTCTAACTCACTGACACAGGAGAGCCCACCAAGGCATTTCAAGTCCAACTCCGTGAAGAAAACACTTTTTTCCAGATGGCTCCAAGCCGTATTTATGTGAGTGATGCCTTTGCTTTGTTTCACAGGGTGATTTGTTTTACATCACTGATTCCACAAACAGCTCAGTAAAGCCAGGCCTTTCAAGGTGAATCGCAGGTCAAGACCTAGTTTTCATCCTCTCCATCCTCCACCCCACACTGCCCAGGGAAGCCCACCCTCCTAGCTACCACCCCCAGGCATGACACCTTGCCTGGGCTCAAGCCCAAGGTCTCAAACTAGGGACCAAATCCCCCTCAAACTTATGTACAGGCCCATGCAAAGGTTCACAGCATCACACTACTGAATCAGGGTAGAATCATGGAATGGTTTGGGTTGGAAGGGACCTTAAAGATCGAGTTCCATGGGCAGGGAGTCCTCCCTCTAGAGCAGGTTGCTCAGAGCCCCAGCCAACCTGGATCTTTAGAGGTCCCTTCCAACCCCGAACATTCAATGATTCTATGGAAAACAGGCTTTCTAGTAACTTGGGACTTAAAAGCCGTTGGCAACGGACGCTGTTGAGTAAGATCTTCCTAGCAAAGTTAAACATGTAACTAGGGGACAAGCAAGGGAGTCCCTACTTACAAAAATACAGAAGACTACTCTTCGCATGTTTGCTTCTTAATTTAGAATCATAGAACACCGGGTTGGAAAGGACCTCAAAGATCAGCTGGTCCAACCTTTCTTGGGAAAAACAGGGTCTGTGTAAGTTGGCCCAGCGCCCTGTCCAGCTGAAGCTTAAAAGTGTCCAATGTTGGGGACTCCACCACTTCCCTGCAGTGATTATCCCAGTGAGTGATTGTCCTTGTGAAAATTTTCCTCTTGTGTCCAATCAGAATCTCCCCAGAAGTGACTTTTGCTCATTACTCTTTGTCCTTTCCATGTGACTCCTTGTAAAAAGGGGGATCTCCATCTTCTGTGTAGCCACCCTTTAAATACTGGAACATGGTGATAGGTCTCTCCTAGACCCTTTTTTCTCAAGGTTGAACAATCCCAGTTGTCTCAGCCCTTCCTCACATGGCACCATCCCAGTCCTTGGATCATCTTTGTGGCCCCACTCCAGAGCCTCTCCAGCCTGTCCACAGCTCTTCCGTACAGTGCAAACCAAAACTGAACACAGTGTTCCAGGTGTGGCCAGATGAGCACCAATCAGAGTGGGATGATGACTATCTCTGCTGGTGATGTCCTTGTTGATGCAACCCAGCATCACATCGGCTTTCTTTGCTGATCACTCATATTGAACTTATTGTCCACCAGGTCTCCCAGGTCCCATTACNTTGTCCACCAGGACCCCCATCTCCCTTTCCACAGAGCTCCTCTCCAGCCAGGTAGATCCCAGTCTGTGCTGCACTCACTAAGAGCACAAACCAAGAGTATAAATCAACAGAACAGTTACTCTCTTCTGCTTAATTTCCTTCACACATACATTCTGCTCTTCTCTCTGTTACTCCAGTTTCATCACGTGCCTTCTCCTTCACAACTGGAGTTGTTTTTTTCCTTGCTTTTGCTACTTGTGCTTCGAGAGGGCAGAAGGAGACAGAGAATAGCTACTCTATCTCTCCTCCCAACATGTTGCACACGCTGGGTGCAACACGACAACCCCTTCCAAAGCCCACCAGCTTCAGAAAGAAGCTGTAGACCCCATGGGCCACCCATCAGTTTCCCAGCTCTCTTCTCCAATGCAAATCTGTCAGAAGCACAAAGGGTGTGTGGCAGTGAGAAGGATCATCTCCTACGTCAGGTTCTCTTACATGGTGGCACCCAAGTGAGTACGCCAACATCATTACCGTGTAACTAGACACATTATACAGAAGGTGTTACATAGCAGGGCTGAAAATGAATATTTAGAATATTGCTTCATTTTCACGTGGCAGTTTGCGAGCCCAGAAATAAAAGACTCCCTAAGTACAACGAACACCAACTTTCCAAACTGCTAGGCAGCAACACCCAGCAGGAAATTAAGCAGGACTTATCATACATCCCTAAGAAGCAATTACAGAAGCTTCTGTTTCCCCAGTCATAAATTTCCTGGCTGCATGAAGCTGCACTAACAGCGTTGAAGAAATGCTGACATGAAATGCGTACTGAATTAAAGGAAAATTAACTTTCACGTGAGGAATTAACTATTGTGGCAAGTTTCTGGAGAGGAAAAAAAAAAAAGCATTCTAACACCTTTAGTTGATTTATAGTAGGACCTGCTTCACACATTCTCAACTCCTGGAAACACTGATGTGACAGTGAGAAATGGTTTTTGCCTTTCTGGGACTTTGTATAATGACCATATTCATGCCACCACAACCTGATCTCACAGGGGTTTTTATGGCTATGCATCCTTTTTAGTCCCAAGTTCTCCTGGACTCCACAGAGAAAGTCCTTTTGACATAGTCCATGGCTTGGACGCCGTGCACCACCTACACAGGAAACAGCACACTATGAAATCAGAGAATAAGAGCTACATGAACTTTTTTTTTTCCCTTAATGTTACATGAGAGTGGCTGGGCAATGGGACAGGCTGCCCAAGATGGTGATGGAGTCACCATCGTTGGAGGGGTTTAAAAAGCGAGTGGATGTAGCACTTGAGACTATAGTCTAGTGGTTAGGGAATTGTTGGGATGAAGGTTGGACTTGATGATCTGAGAGGTCCTTTCCAACCATAGCAATTCTATGATTTCTGGCCTTTCTGTCATTTGCCATGTTTTCAGAGGTAACTGCCATGTGAAGTAGCATGACAGGAGCTTCAGCTGTGAATGCTCCCCTGCAATCCACGTGTGCACTTCTTGTGCCAATCTCTGCAGAATTTCTCTGTGTCAGTGGAGATTTGATGAATGGATAGTTATCACTTCTAAGCTCATTATTCTGTAAGGATAGCTCCTGATAAGAGGGAAGCCCTGAAGAAATCCTAGCCTCATTATTCTCTAAAATCACCTCCAGAAGCCACAAGCCATGCAGTAGATTCCTGCTGCAGCTCACACAGGACAAACCCCAGGAGAGGAAAAGCCCCCTCTCAGATTTTACAAGCCAAGTCAGGCAGAGTTTTTTCAACCCACATGGCACTGGGCAGGTGAAAATACCACAAAGAGACAGTCTTACTACAAGGAATAAGAAGGGCAAAATCCATCCCCTGACTTTGAATAAAGAACAGCAGTTTTCACAGATCCCCTTCCTTTTTATAAAGTTATATTAACCTGGTTTCAGCTTCTCATATGCTCAGCCATTAGTACCTTGCTAATAATCCAAACAACAAAGCCTCAGGTAGCTTGGTGAGAAGCTACCACAAAGTCAAAACACAGGAATATGGTATCTCCTAAAAATGAAGCAAACAGTCTTTCCATGTAACTACCTGTCTGTACTGATTTAATAGAATCATAGACTGGTTTGGGTTGGAAGAGACCTTTCAAGGTCAGCTAGTGCAACCCCATGTCACTCAGCAGGGACATCTGCAACCAGAGCAGGGTTCTCAGAGCTCCATCCAACCTGATACTGAATGCTTCCAGGGATGGGGCAGCCACCACCTCTCTGGGCAACGTGGGCCAGGGTCTCAGCACCCTCAATGTAAAAAAATTTCTTCCTTCTCTCCAGTCTAAATCTCCCTGCTTTTAGTTTAACACCATCACCCCTTGTCCTTTGTAACAGTCCCTGCTGAAAATGGGGCCCCATCTGGAGCTCAGAACTTCAAAAATATGTAGGCACTCAAATTCCATTAAAACTGGACTTTTATATTATAAGATTTAGTACTGTCAGCATTACATGGGTGCTGGGGAGCATGCACAACCTATACAACCTCTTCTATTCAAATTCTGATGTATAATTTTGTTTCCCCACTGAACCACTACTCACCATTCCGGATCCGCACCAGTTAAACACCTAACACTGGGAATTTGTACTGTGTTTGCTGTAGTAGACATCACAGGATTGGAAAACACCAAGTTCAATGCATATATCCACTCAATGAAAGGTTACTCTGTGGTACTACAGCTGGGTGTTTCATCCCAAAATACCTGTGCTACACTGGATATTCTATTCCATTGTTGTTCTTGAAACTCGAGTTAATTTCTGAACCTTCTGCTCGTACAGACACCTCACAAGCACAATCTGACAGTTGCTGTGATAACAGAATGAACTGTTTCTGAAACATTTAAAGGCATTTTTTGTACTCAGACTTTGGCCAAGACGATAATCCTGGAGAAGGCACACAAAAATATGATTAAAATGCAGATGTTCTGCAAGATAATGCCCATTCTTAATGGAATAAAGGTTTGCTTTTAAACACACATTTTCAAACTGAGATAAGCTTACAGATGACATTCCTTTTCCTTTCAACTACAAGAGCCCAAGGCAATTCCTAAAGAGACTAAAAACTCCAGCCTTGACTCATCTCAGAATCAAGAACTGTGAGAAAATGCAGGTATGAGGTCAAAAGAAGGGCTCAAGTTTGAGGTAGACCCTTGAATGCTGAAATTAAGATTTCATTAAACAGAAAAGAAGAGGGTGTTACACGTACGATGGAGGTGACTGAAGATCTCACAGCTCTGCAGAGAAACCAGGTGTCCAAAGGCACCTTGAGCATCTGACTGGTCGGTGAGGAGAAGATGTGTTTGTTAGGGCAGAATGAGTTGGTTTGTCTTGAGCACTGTTCAAGGAGGATTTTGGTAAGCAAAACCATTCCAAAGTGACTTCTCCAGTATTCAAATGAAATGTCTATTTGGCTGTGACTTTTGCTCAGAAGCAGAAGCTTCTTCTATCAACTCACTGTCTTTTCTTAGTGCCATTTGGATTCCTTTCATTTCATACAAAGTAACTTTTTGAACATATGAAGCAGTGTTATTTGAAATTAAAATTGCCAAAATTATCATGGTCAGGAAATTTTCAGAGCATTTGTTTCATGAAATAGCATTTCAAATTTTCAGTGTTTCCAAACTGCTTGTTTTCAAGGCAGCCCCTCGTGAAATGACGTGTCCAAGCAGCTGGCAAGAGCCCATGAGATATGCTCAGAGGCCAGGCAGGAGCTAAGTCATGGCATCCAACAGACCTGCATGCTTCTGCAACCCACCACTGAAACAGGAATATGAACTCTCTTAATCTTTTACCCCTTTAGAAATAAAAAGAGCATCTTTATTTCCAAAGGGTTAATAAAGCCAAGTAGAAATAAAGTAGCCTTTACAGATGTAGTACTTAAAAGCTTACTAAGAAGAGTATAAAAGACATGAAATCTCACCAGGTATCTAGGAAAAAGTCATTATTCATTCCTATGAAAGGTCAGCTGCAGTCCTGAGCCTGAGTCTTGAGTTTTCAATAAATGGTGAAACCTAATTTATTTGTACTGGGATTGCTGCTTCCTAATATAACCCAAAACCTCAGGAACACGCTGGTAGTAATGCAAACACAGGATGATCTTTTAGCCAAGAAATCATTTCAAAATTTATCTAAAGCAGAAAGTTATTATGATTCCACAATGGTGGCATGCATTTGTTTGACATTCACCACGGCATACTGGGGACAGAGAAGTAGCTGAATTTAGTTCCCATGATCTAACAGAGAAGCTATCTAGGCAACTTTAAGCCCATTCTCCCTTTTTCTTCACGTAACCATTTCATACATAAAGTACCCAAACTATACCCAGTAAACAAATGCAGACGTTCACAGAAGGTCTTTAGAAGGATTTCAAGGCATCTATTTCAGCTCCACCAGTTCTATTATTTGACGTATAAGAAAAGTACCCAGAAATACCTTAAATGCCCCTTCTGGTATTCTAACAAACACTGAATACAAACGGAGCTAGTGAATAGTTGAACTATTCTTAGTCGTGTTTCTCACGGACTAAAATACTGTTCTGAAAGAAGAAGTGTTTCAGTAGATCCATTTGAAGAATTCAAGACCAAGGGATGATAAAAGTCGGCACTAAATAAAAAAATGGATGTATGCCACTGCAGCTAAGAGAAAAAGAAACCAGAGTATTTTCACAGGCTGACAAAAGACCAGAGGAGGATGCACTGACAGGGCAGTAGTGTGACGAGGAGTAACTGCACTGATTTATTGGAAGTAAAGTTTAAAATGAACATTGTGGAGAAGCCATTTTTAAAGATGTTGAAAATCAGGCCTAGAAAAGAACTATAATGTGCATACTGAGGAATAAAGATCTATATTGCCTTGTGATCTAATCTTGAATTGCCTGTCTCACAGATTTTATATTCAAAAGATGTTACCTAGTCTGAAAACCACAATTTTATTCCATCAGAAGTGGATTACTGCATGAATAGTCCACCACCTCAAAACCAGAGCTGGTGTTACACGGAGACACCATCAGTGAAACAACACCAACTCCCTAGCTCTTGATGGCTTAAGATTAGCCCAGCTCAACAATACTTATTCTTTTCCTTTCCTATATGAACTCTGATTTTAAAAAGAAACTATTACTCAGTGTTAATTCCATATGGTGCTGCTGTGGCTAAGTAGAAATCTTCCGTTAAGCTAAAGAAGGGGTTCTAACAAGAAAGTGTTAACAGTGGTAGGCAATACTCACAAGGCTCTGAAGATACAAGGACCATCTGTCAGCTAAATATTCTTAAACACCCCTATCACCCCACCAACATACATCTTCTATGCAATATTACAGCATTTTGTAGCCAGCCTGAAAGAGAAGGTTCCTGAGCTCTAAGAGACGAAGGGGATGAAAAAATTCATCAAACTAAAGAAGCTAAACATTCCAGGACTTACTTGTCCTGATCAGTTTTTATCAGTTGATTTTAAATAACATTAAGTCCAGGATAAGAGCAGAGTATTTTAAAATGAGCCTGAAATTCTACATGTCTGCTTTGCTCTTGCAGAGGCCCAAATGAAATGGCTTCTCGAGGTAAAAGATAAAGGGATGGTTGTTCTTCATTTCCAAAATGAAACTATAACTGTATAAGGTTTAAAAGGTGATAGTCTGTATCACACCTCTAATTTAAACATTTTTCAAGTGTTTCTATTACCAAAGTAAAAATATTTTTGGAGGCTTTGACACAGCAGTGTGAAAAGAAAAACTAAAGCCAGAAAATGATCTTTTGATTCAGAAGTTGGCATTTGAACAGACTGAGACAAACTAACCTACAGAATTTGAGGACAAAGGTATGACCCCCATCTCACTCATTTCCAAAACTGTCAGGACTTGAATTATTAACTACACCAAGGCAACGGATTCTAAAAAATACAGAATTAAGCTGAAACCTTTATTCATTCATTTCTGAGGTGAAAATTATGGGAGTTTTAGAATCAGCTTTAATTTCCCTGCAGAATGAAAGCAAGAGAGGGAATAATCACTGCAGGAACACAGGAAAAATTTCACATACTTTATCACAGCAAAAAGAAGCAATTTAACCAAAATAATTGCAACGTTTTTTCTCCTTTCTGCTTTTACACTATTTTTCCCTTCCTCCTCATATAGTCTTTTTACTTCAGCCTAGAAAATCGTGCACCAAAAATGCAGATGGACAGTATGTACTCTCACCTCACCTATTTGAGGGCAATATACAGACCAGACTGGACCAGAATAGAATAGAATAAACTATTTCAGTTGAAGGACCCTACAACAATGATCTAGTCCAACTGCCTGGCCAGTTCAGGGCTGACCAGAAGTTAAAGCATGTGATTATGGGCATTGGCCAAATGACTCAAACACTGACAGGCGTAGGGCATCGACCACCTCTCCAGGAAGCCTCTTCCAGTGTTTGAACACGCTCCTGGTAAAGAAGGGCTTCCTAATGTCCATTCTGAACCTCCCCTGATGGACACCACTTTGAACCATTGCCATGCATCCTAACCCTGGATCCCAGGGAGAAGAGCTTCACCTCCAAACTCACCAACTACCAGTGAACTAAACGGTGCCAGTTTGCTCCACAAAACACTCCAGGGCCTGCATCTTTGTCTTGGACATTTAGGAACTCTCTACTCAAACAGTGGCTAGCTGATGCAACTAATCTTAGTAAAAATCACATCATTTTAGTCGTAAGAATGCTAAACAGATACAGGAAAGCAGATAATCCAGTTCACCCAGTCAATAATAAACATTTTTTGGGGAAAAAAAAAAAGTTTTTAGACTCTGAAGGTCTGATTTGAACTGAGAACGCCCAAGACATTCCAGTTAAAACCAGTATTTCATAAACACAATTATGCCTTTTATTTTAAGAAATGGTTTGAGTTAAAGGCAACATGGTAATGCTCACTCTAAATTTCCTTAGAATTTAGTTACTTTAAGTCAAATGTTTTACTTCAAGTCAGGTTTCTTGTGTTGAGTTGCAGTACAACTGTTTATGCAAGTGGCAGCAGCATACTCTGTGATAAACTAAATGGACATTTATCAAAGATAAGTTGACAGGTTTAAATGGTAAATGTAAGCACTGTAAGACAAGTACAAATAGTTTCTACCTGGAGGTTACGTATGTAAATCACTGGGTAGATATTTTAATTAACTTCTGCACAATAAAGAATGTTTGTTTCTGAATTATTGAAGAACATTTCCTGAGAGAGGAAGATACAAAATGCCCTGCCATATATTTTGAAGTAGTGTTTACATATAAATAAAAACTGAAAATCCTTCTTCCCATACAACACGGGGGAAAAAAAAAGAGACAAATATTGTTTAGAAACATGAATCTTGGAGTCAAGATTTAAAGTTAAATGAACAACTCAGAGATCCATCAGAAAAACATAATAAACGAGTAGAGAGGTTTTCATCACTGTATCTCATTTCAGTCCTCATACATTGAACTGTGATCTAATAACACAAACGTGTGGCCACCTCAGGCTCTGAGGGAATTTTGAGAAAGCCTAATAGATGAAGACCCAAATAAAATGGATCTCTGGCAAGAACAAAATTCAATTCTCTCATGTCTTAAACCCATTCAATCTTTTAGCCCTACTAACAGTAACTTGTGAGGCAACCAGCTGGGAAAGAGAAGGAAGCTGCAAACCCACAGGAGCCTCCTCATCAGCATTTCACCTTTCAAACCACTGGAAGCATTTGGACACTTAAAATGCTAATAAAAACAAGAAGGTTTTACTCACAGTTAAAACCAGGTTCAATAGTTTTTCCAGCTTCAAGACTGTTTATTGTAATCTGAAAGATGATGTGCAGCAGCAGAAATGATAGACTGGTGAAACACAGAGATTTTAGTAATCGTCCTGTATGCCCTAAAAGACAAAACACATAGAGTTGGTGAATTTCTGAACACTGCTTAAACGTTTACAGTTCAAAAGCAGTACAAACAGCCCAACTGAGGATATTTCTACAGGTCACTTCCACATTACCCATAGTGTCTCTTAATTAACACAGCAAAAACCATACTGAAATTATAGTGTCTTTGAGTACTCTTTAATCACAACCCCACTGATGGTTATTACTGATATTTCCTTTTACTTTGGGGATTAAAATAAAATGTCAGTCAAGTCTCCAGACATCACAATGCTTATCAGCACATTACCTGGTACATGAGACTTCCAATCTGGAGAAAATAAAAACCTGCTAATCTATTTACTCTTTCCAAAATGAATTACATGGGAGAGGGGATGGCCACACAAACCCCTCAGTCTGGTCTCAGGAGTACAGACATACTTTCAGATGAATGCTCTGCTTTGTGCAGTCTGCCTTTTTTCCTCTTCCCTTAGAAATGTTTGAAAATAACTTACAGTAGACACCAAAGAATCCTGTGCCAGGTACACTTGGTCATAGCTGCTCTATGATTTATTGGCTACCTATTGCCAAAAGCCAATAGCAAATGTTTGACGAAGACTTAGAAAATGCCTCATAAATCCTCTAGGAAACTCTCAGCTTAATCACAGGCAGCCAAACTGGCAAGGTATGAGTAAAATAAACCATTAGGAGTTAAAAAAAAGTGCATCTTCAAGACTAAGTTCTATTGCTGATTAAGACAACTTTAACTATCACCCTACCTGACCTATATGCAGTACAAGTTCTATTTCCAGAGGATTTCATACCTTGATTTTACACCACCTGCTCCATTCATTCAAGGGAGATTCCAACACTGCTGGAATTCTTATTCCCAGTTACAAATACAGCTGAGGCTCTGGAGGGCAGAACTAGCAGGGCATACCTGGGAAATGTTCACTCCCCATGCAGCCTGCTTCATTCTGCTCTCTGCGTGTGACTGTTAGGAGCAATTACTAGAAAGAAGACTTCATAATCTGTATCTAGCCAGTAAAAGAGCATTTTGCTTTGTATTTCTCATAGTTCAAGCGTTGGCAATGGCCCAAGTAGGACTTTACAGAGCAAAGAATCAGATAAATGTGATTCAGCAACTTTAGAAAAAGTTATAGACTATTTCAACTCCATCAGACACAAAACTTTTGTCATCTGATCACTGTCTTGACTGCAGATTTTGACTATCAAATCCCTGCAATGAACTTCATGATTTTTTTTTTTAAAGAGATTAAAAAATTCAAACTGAATGAAAAATGGCAAGAGTGAGCCTACGTATGAATTTCTGTGATCTGAAAAGGAAGACACATTCACTAGATACATGCTTTGCCACGACCTATTGACTGGTCTTTACTGGGAAGACACCAGAGTCCACACACAAAGCAGACAACCTGGGCTGCAGAGCATTACAAAAAAACACTAAGCTTTAAATTCCTTGCATCAGAGGTCATTTTTAATCTACAGAAGCTGGCCTGGCTTAGGACAAAAACATCTAAGCACTACAAAAACACAAGTAACAAAATAAATCATATTTTCAAAGTCATTGGAAGAATGAATGTATGACAAGCTACGTGTTATTAAATCATTTGTTAAGTGTGATGTCATATGGAATCCAATCCAAGAACCCCCAGCTTTTCCAGTTTTTTGGCACGTGTCAATATTTGGTGGGGTTTTGCTGCATTAACTGATCCCATGCTCATGGTATTACGAGAGCTGGACATTGAGAATATACTAAAAAATCACATTATCTCAGAGCTGGAGATAAACACTTCAACAACACAAACTCCTCGGACTTAACACATCTGTTAAAACATACAGATTTTAAAGGAAGTCTGGTGCTTTCTGAAGTTGAGTCACAAACTCTCCTCAGTGCTTGGGAGTTAATTCAATAGATATCATAGAATCACAGAATGGTGGGGGTTGGAAGGGACCTCTGGAGATCACCGAGTCCAACGCCCCTGCCAGAGCAGGAACACCCAGGTCAGGCCACACAGGAACAGAGCCAGAAACAATCAACATTGAATTGTTCATAGAGAAGTGGATTTGGAAGGTTTTTGGTATATATCTCAATTTTTAGAGCTTGAAAACAAAACAATTGTAGATTGAACAAAGCATTTCTTTAACAAAGCCTTAACTTCTTCAACTGCCTTCCTTTTAGAAGAATATAGTTCTGAAATACTGAAAAAAAAAGACCTCTGCCTGCACAAACCTAGGGAAAAATTGAAAGGACTACTAAAACCCATGCTAATAAATAGTCTCTCAGTGTCCTGGTTAATATGGCAGGGGAACTACACTGCTGGAAGGCAGCTAGAAATGTTCAGTGCAGCTTACAGCATTCCTCAAGAGCTGCTGCCTTCATGGCCATTGGTGGCTGGACCACCATCAGATCCTCCTGAGTAGGAGCCCTTTGCCTGCGCCACGTTCAGCTCTGCCAGTGGAAACCAGACACAAGAAGTATTTGGAGCACAGGAAGAAATACTATGCCCCTGATTTCAAAAGTCTTGGAGAGACATCAACAGCTTGGGAGAAATGGGAGTGCTAAAAATCAGTGAATTACTGGATGCTTAATTTATGCCAAGGCAGAAGTGACAGATTTGGATAAGGGATGAATTTCAATTTATAGTGGGGTTTGAATAAACCCATTTGACTGTATTTTTACTTACTTTTTTTTTTTCTTTCTTTCTACTGGAAACTTAGTTCTAAATTGCACAAAAAATTAACTGTACATGTACAGAACTGAGATGGTGAGAAAAGGAATCAGCTGAGATTTAACCTCCTGCAATAAACCAGAGCTTTTTATGATGAGAAAGAAAGATTTTCATCATCCTTCTTCAATTCATATTTATTGTAATTCACTCCCAGTTACAATCCTTTTGCTAAAGCATCCCAGAACTGTCCAGTTGCCCCTGAATGTCCTTGGGGATACGAACATGAGCTGACTGTCCCACAGAAAGGGAAATATCTGTCGTTCAGAAAACTGCATGGACAGAACAGCCACACAAGAGAACACCACCCCAGCCCACACCATGCTGATTCCTTCAGTTTGGTTTTAGATATATGGATTCATGCATGTCCATCAAGACTAAAAGAAGAAAAATCTGGCAAAACATCAGGGTTTGGAGCTTGAGCACTGGGTTCTGATTTTATTCATACCAGTGGGATGCCAATGGCTTCAGCAGACTGTGGTAGATGGAAAGGAGAGCAGATTTGCCTCAGAACTGACTTGAAATACTAAGAGAAGTGGGTTTGCCTTCAGGTGCTGTGTGTCATTCTTAATGGCACCCAGTGGGACCAAAACCTGGCAGTGGCTTTAGGAAGATACACTGGTGTGTCTCAAAGACACAGGAGGTTGCTCCAGCCTCCTGGTCCCCCCAGAAGGCTCCCAAGCAAGGGCTTTCTCTCCTTTCTCAAGCCTGCAGGAAGCCAGTCAGGACACAACAGCTTCATTCCCCCCTTTCTCTCCAGCCCAGCTGCAACACTAAACGGGACTCAAGAGGCCCAAAAGCTTTTCACACATGGCAGAGGAATCCATCTCTTATTTTTCAAAGGCAATCCGGCCAAGAGCTGGATTAGCAATGGCACGTCCCCCCCAGCCACAGGCATGTAACCTCAGTACAACTAACAATGTGAATGTGGCAAATCAGGGTTGCTGCCTTCAACATGCACGTGCACCTCTGGACTGTCCACATCATGACTGCATCCAAAGGGAGAAGGCTGCTCCTCACATCATTCCCAACAGAGAAAAAGAGTATGTTCAAGTTTAGACAGGCAGCACTGGGATCTTTTCTGTTGCCCCTTTCCCTAAAACAGGAGAATTCAATATTTTATGTGCCTGGAACTTCCGAAGAGCTTCTTCCAAAAGGGTGTTCTTATAGAACATCAAATAACTGAATGGCCAGTTGTCACTCAGACCTGCTTTAAAATCACATGTATTAGCCTGGAGAAGTGAAAGTTCAGGGAGACTTTACTGTGCCCTTTCAGGACTTGAAGGGGCCTGTCAGAAAGATGGGGACAATCTTTTATCTGTGCCTCTTGTGAGGCACAAAGGGTGATGGTTTTAAACTAAAAGAGGGGAGATTTAGACTGGGGGGAATGAAGACAATTTGCATACTGAGGGTGGGGAGAGCCTGGCCCAGGCTGCCCAGAGAGGTGGCGGCTGCCCCATCCCTGTCCCCATTGCAGGGGAGGTGGCCGGGGCTCTGAGCACCCTGCTCTGGGTGCAGATGGCCCTGCTCCCTGCAGGGGGTTGGACTGGATGGCCTTGAAATGTCCCTTCCAACCCAAACCAGTCTGCAATTCTAAACTAAAGGAGGAAAACAATTGAGTCAATTACTATTGCAACAGTGTAATTCCTTCATCACAATATGCTGCATGGTTTCACCTAAAGAGTAGATTTAAGAGTGCTTGGGTGTTTTACTTGAAGCTTTAATTACTCTGCCCTTGGATTTTTTTTTACATGTCACCTTACTATCGCATTTTCTGAAGTCAGTTGGGTTTTGGATAATTCAAGTAGCACTCTAGGCTCTAGTTTTGTCCTGCTCTGTCAGGGGGGTTGCACTCACTGATCTTTGGAGGTCCCTTCCAACCCCCACCATGCTGGGATTCTGTGACTGAACCCCAAACTGCTGCAACACTTCTACTTCAACAGTTTTGCTTGGGAATTTTTCTACAGAAAACTTTTTATTCAGATCATAGCAGATGAAATAGGAAAGCACAAATGACTTTTTATGTACTACTTGATAGCATACAGTGAATGATAAATATTAATATGCATTTATCTCCTGAACTAGTGACACTTCAGTTAACTAAAGATGCTCTATTACAGCCCTTCAGGATTTATTTTTTAATAGACCTCTTCATCAGCAAGTGACAAACATAAAGCTGAAGAGCTCTGGGGACGTGGCTTGGTTGCTGTAATCTTCTGCAGCACAGGCAGGGTCAGCCCCACAGAATTTCTTTCAGCTAGAAAGCTTAAAATCCTAACTTCTTGATTTTCCATCAGGAAGCCCAGCATCACCTCAGAGCCTCGCTGCAGCCAAGCTCCTGAGGCTTCCATCTCCTGCTTCTTGCTTTCAAATAGGAGGCTGTCACTGTCCTCTGTGCTGCAGAACAGGGTGAATGTGGGGGGGAAGTTAAGAAAATGTTTAATTCGAGCTCTCAGGCCTTTGGGAAAACACAGAAATTTGGGGGTCATATGATCTTCAATAAAAAAAAATTAAAAATCAAACCATCATCATTTCCTAAATAAATGAAACTCCACCTTTGGTCAGTTGTGTTTTAAGTGCCTCAGCTAACTATATTACAACTAACTTACTGAGATAATCCTGATTTAAAGGTGGCTTCTGCCAAAGTTTCAGAGGTAATGAAAAAATAGAGTTGGTTCCAACTATTCACCAGAAAAATGTCATCACTGACTGCAGCATGAACATCTGCTGCTTTGGCCACACGTGTCCAGCATCGATCCACACCCTCAGACGTATCCACAGGTGAAAGTTTAGAAGGATGAACTACATGCTGATATATCCATCTTTCATTTGACAGGAAAACTTTGTTTCAGTGTGGCCAGGCAGCAACACTGAAGACTATGGACCAGATCCCTTTCTACTGTACAGTAACTGAAGCTTAACACAGCAGGACACCTCCTGATGACCATGGAAGACAAAGAAAGGGTTCAGATATGAGTTTCTAAATTGAGATGAGATTTTCAGTGATGACTGCAGGGTTAAACTTGCAGGCACAAAGCAATGTAGCCCTGTGCAAGAAAGCACTGAAGCACATGCATATGTCAGCTTGCAAAGTCAATAAAGTCAAACCTCCCTGGTTTCACCTCTTCCCTGTGCTCTGGAAGGTGAGGCAGTGCCCTCACGTTCTATAAGAATGATGCTAAATCATGGAATGTTTTGGGTTGAAAGGGACATTTAAGTCCATCAAGTCCAACCCCCTGCAGGGACATCTGAAACTAGAGGAGGATGCTCAGAGCCCCGGCCACCTCCCCTGCAATGGGGACAGGGATGGGGCAGCCACCACCAATCTGGGCAGCCTGGGCCAGGCTCTCACCACCCTCACTGAAATGTTTGCTAGCTCCAGTTATATCTATTACCACCAATCTTCCCTGTTTGTAAAATATCTGGAGTATTTCTCCACGCACTGCGTAGCTACGCTTAGAGGTTTGGCCTTCTAGTGCTGAAACACAACAGGACAAAGCTGTGGCCAAGGGCCAGAGGAAGGCAATGGTTTGGAAGGACTATACTAAGAATAAAAATTGATAATGGTGTCCCTCCTGCACTGTATGTTGTGCAATGCTAAGCCATTGATCCTCCAAGGAAAGTAACTGCCTATCAGCTTCTATTCACTGAGCCTTACATGTACTTCTTAAGTAGACTCAAAAAAGATAACACTTAAATCATCCTGAAGCTGCCAGGAATTATTTTAATGGTTAAAAATGTGCTCTCATTTTCTACCCAAAATAAAACCAAAATTTACTTCCTCCTTTCTTGAAAGCACTGCATCCTTCTACTGCACACTAAGTATAGTTATTGGTACATCTATATTTAGCTTAACTGAAAACGCATTAATTTTATCTATTATTTTTTCCCTGAAGAGTATCTTACATTTCAACATCACCTCCTACCCAGAGGACATGAGCTTACTAAACCCTTAACATTATTTCTTATTATTTCTTCTCTGAAGAAATCTAGCACTTCTACAAGTGTAGAGGAGTTCCTTGATATTTTTTTCACATTTCAAATTATATTATTTCTTCTAGCATAAAACCAAAAGAGTTTCTATCAGTTTATCACAAAATATCTAATTACCTAGAAATTTTACATTACTTTTTAAAGCAAAGTAAGACATGTTGTTTCAGGCCACATATGTGCAGGTTCCTTTATATTCTTTTATATATATCCTTTCATATCCTTATATACCTTTCTTTCATATATATCCTTTCATCTAATGTATTTCCTTACATTTCTCTTTGTTTCTCTCTCTTTTTAAAATACTCTAAGAAGGAGGGGGGGAAAGTCAGCTTGGAGATAGACACACTGCAGGAATGCCAACCAGACTTGGGTAAACATGGTCAAAAATGTTAGGTGTAATTAAAAAAAAAACCCAACCTGATTTAGAAATGAAAACAGAAAAAGTGCTGCATAGGATAATTAATGTCTACTTACTTTAGCTGCTCGCAGGATTTCCTGTTTTTCCTAGAAGTTTTCGTGCCCAGAATGCTACCAGAACTGGGCCATATCCTCTGCATCAATAGACAATACCATCCTTCAAGCCGGTCATATTCTCTGACTCCCAAGTTTACTTGGGCAATTTACCCATTTTGTTAACAAAATATTTTGTCAGACAAGACTCAGAACTGAACCATTTGGGGTTTTTTCCCAGATGATACTCATAAGCTTACAAAGCAAACAGCTACTTGATGTCTGCTTTGGAATTTGACAGGTGACTGTACCAAGCTAAATAGAGGAAATGAATTTCATCTCAGATACTAGTGCAGAACACTGGGCAATTTTATGCCAGAGCTGTTCTTTCACAAGAGAATTTGAGGCTTTTAATACAGAGTTCCAGTGACTTCCCTGAGGAAACCAGAATCTCTGTGTTTGCTACTAATAGAAAATATTTATTTTAAATCCAAATTAATTCAGCTGTTATTTTTCAACAAGAGTAGGGTCCTGCACCTCAGAAGGAATGACCCCCTGCACCAGTACAGGGGAGGGGTGACCTGCTGGGAAGCAGCTCTGCAGAGAAGTAGCTGGACATGCTGGTGGACAAAAAGTTCACCACGAGCCACCAGTGGAATGTTGTGGCCAGGAAGGCCAATGGTCTCCTGGGGTGAATTAAGAAGAGTGTGGCCAGCAGGTTGAGGGAGGTTCTCCTGACTCTCTACTCTGCCCCAGTGAGGCCATGCCTGGAGTCTTGTGTCCAGTTCTGGGTTCCCCAGGTCACGAGGGACAAGGAACTACTGGAGAGAGTCCAGTGGAGGATAAAAGATGCTGAGGGGCTGGAGCATCTCTGTGCCCAGGAAAGGCTGGGAGCCCTGGG
>VWZY01012526.1:49738-65535 GCA_013399075.1 Chloroceryle aenea
TGTGAAGCGGGGATAGATGATGCATATGCATAGGCACATTGCAAAACCTACTGACTACTAAATGTTTAACTCCATAAAAGCTGCACGAGGCTGCCTGAGGCATGCACGTTTCTGGTGGGGGGACCCCCCGTGTGTCCGGCGTCGAATAAACAACCTAGGCAGTGGTGTCCACTGACAGGACAAGGGACAATGGGCCCAAACTGGAACACAGAAAGTTTCATCTAAACATGATAAAATATTTATTTCCTGTGAGGGTGTCAGATCCTGGCCAGGCTACCCAGAGAGGCTGTGGAGTCTCCTTCTCTGGAGAGATTCCCACCCCGCCTGGACCCTGAGCTGCTGGGCCCCCTGCTCTGGGTGACCTTGCTGGGTGGAGCAGGGGGTGGCACCAGAGCATCTCCAGAGGGCCCTTCCAACCCCCACCATTCAGTGTAATGCTGTGATCAGTTAGAAGCAGTACTTGCAACTTACTTTCCTCCTTCTTCTGTCATGGTCATGAAGAGCAGGTAGTAGCTGCTCTTAGTACTAAGTAGTACTAAGCTTCTTCAACAACAGAGAGCCCAAACAACTCCCAAATAATGAGCAATGACAACAGGTCACATGCTACAGAGCTGAAACACCTTTCTTTTTAAATCTGTACTTACTAGGAGGTGAGTAACACTCCCCAGTGCACACCTAGCCACGTATGTTCAGCAGCAGCCAATGGATTTGATGCAAGGCAGAGTGAGAAGGGTAGGCTGGAAGGAATATGATGTAAATGAGACCAGTACAGCTGTTGGAAACTGCACCACGATGTCTTCAGAAGGGAGGAAATGAGTAGAAGTGTCTGTACTGAGCTCACAGTGGAAGGTGCCTTATGAATTTCTACCCTTGGCAAAACTTCCCCAAGAAGCAGTTTGTGACCCAGCTGAAGAGCCCCTGAGCTGAAATGTAATGGTGCTTCAGCTTCAACTTTGCATTTCAAGAAGGGAAATGATATTAACTACTAAGCCCCCCCCTGCTTAAATAGAGCTGAGGTAACCTATGCAAGGGCTCAGCTTCACCCCCTCCTTATCAGAGGTGCTTAGGGAAGAAGAAAGACAAGACAGAGAAGCCCATTAGTTATGGAAGAAGTTTGGTTCTGTAAGATCCCTGGCATTTCAAGAATATACTATGATGCTAATATGTGACATGGCCATAAAATTTCCTCTTTCTGAAAAAGGAAAAAATATTACTTTCAAGAAACCTGTTCCAATGGGCAAATGGAAGAGGATCAGAAAGCTTCCTATAACCATCAGTAGCGTTCCTTCACTGAAATCAGGTGGTTTGCTAAAGAAACTAAAATACAAACTCCCCAAGAGACCAACTATGTTGTATATTCTGTAAAATTCTGTAGAGAAATAAATGGCAGGAAGTCAGGGAACCACAGAGCAATAAATCAGACCTGCACACTTGGCAAGCTGGTGAGAACTACAGCAGAGCTGAGACTGAGATGGTTCGGTGAGGACCGTACGCTGAGGAGGAGCCCAGGTAGCTACAGGGAGATGGGCATGCCTAGCAGATAGATCCCAGGGAAGTGAGCAAGAGGCTGTGCTAAGCTGCCTCCGGGGGGTAAGCCACCCCAGCAGCCTGTAAATATAGTCTGAACATGGAATCTGGACATGGAGGAACTCCTCCGTGCTTGCAGAAGCGCTGGATTTCTTCAGAGGAGAAATCCAATAGTTTCTCAACACTGCAGAATCAGCTCTCACGAGGGAAGAGCAGAGCTCTGTGGAACGCTGATGACCTTGAGAAGTCCCTTCCAACCCAACCCATTCTAAGATTCTGATTCTTTTCCAGTTCTCCTACATTAGCTTCAGGGGAGGGTGCCACTGTCACCACAAATTACAAGCATGTTATGGCTTTATACAGCAGGACATTGTTGGTTCCTTTCTTTCTCTTTTATATTTCCACATTCACGTTGCTTTTTTCAGCTAGTATTTCATGGATATATGTACAAGCCCTGGACTGCATTCTAAGGGACAGTATCAGCTCAGTGACTACTGGTTTATGTGTGACTTTTCCTTTTCTTTTTCATTTTACCTTTATATACACTTGTCCCTCCCCCAGGAACAGAGGTGAGGTAAAGGAAACCAGTGCATTCACCAGCTGAAGGGATTTTTTTTTCCTCAGAGGTGCAGCTGAATTTCAAAAGGTTACCAGTTGCATGCCCTTTAAACAAGTGATGTTTGTTTAGACATCTCCACTACGGGAAAGACTCACCTGCCCTAGGTAGAGATGTCCCTACTTGTATAGGGAGGTTGGACCAGATGACCTCTAGAGGTCCTTTCCAGCCTAAACCATTCTGTGATTCAAACTCCTCTTGTCACATTAGACACTTTCAAAGCTTGTTGGTTTAATCTGCTTACTTCTGAATAAATATATCCTCTCAAAATACAATTTATCCACTCTTGTGCCTGCAACCTATAGCAAGGAGGATTGCCTACCGACAAACCACAGTTGTCACAGACCAGCTTATTTCACCCACACATCAAAAAGTACCCAAAGGAAAGTACGTGCTGTCTTCAAAGATAAATATGTGAGTTCTTCTCTGTAGCCCGGGGAGATTTTATCGAGTGTTTTTCAAACTAGTTTTATTTCTCCATTAAGAATAACCAATTACCAAGCATTCACTGCAGGACACTGGCTGAGTAATGCTCATGGCCAACTAGAACTAATATCTCTGGCATTTTGTCCTCTGGGGTAGACATAAAAGGATCAGTAGTTTCATTCTTTCACGTACAGCAAAAACTATGGGGATCCAGCAGCCAAATGTAGTAAAACTGCTTCAGCACTGAAGCTGAATTTGGCACCTCTGCTCCTCACACATGCAGTCCGATCGTTGTCCAAGCGGCGTTTCAGGATCCAAGAGGCCTCTGGAGTGGTATATGAAACATCACCGCGATTCAGCAGGGATTCCTCTCACATCTGTCTTTCTGGTAGAAGGATTTGGAATCATCTCCTGGACAACAGCGGGGCCAGTGGGACAACAACCTCGGATAACTTTGCAAGAGGCAGTAGGGACCAGAGTAGAGGACTGCACTATTTACACCTCTTCTTAGGGATCACAGAATCACCAAATGTTTAGGGTGGAAGGGACCTCAAAAGATCACAGTCCAACCCCCCTGCCAGAGCAGGATCACCTCGAGTAGGCCACACAGGAACAGATCCAGGCAGGTTTTCAAAGTCTCCAGAGAAGGAGACTCCACAACTTGGTTGCTTGTTAGAAAGGGTTGCTGCTTGTGCACTTCTGAGTACTTCTCCCTGTGGTAGGAGTTCTAGGTGTGGAACAACAAAGCCCATATACATACTGAGAGTAAGAATATGGAAATGTTATGTACAATGATGGATTGGAATATACGTACTACCACAGTATGGTTTGAGCAGGGTATGGCTTTAGCATTCTCCAAAGCAAGGAAGGGTTGTTTTCATGGCCTGGATTTTTAAATGATTAGTGATGTTGCCTTTGCAGACAAACAACCACAAAGGGAATGTTGAGAGGCATAAAGTGTGGAGGAAAGCCAATGTCGCTCCAGCCTTCAGAAAGGGCAAGAAGGAAGACCCTGGTAATTACAGACCAGTCAGCCTCACCTCCTTCCCTGGAGCAGCTCACTCTGGAGGTTGTATCTCAGCACATGGAAGAAAAGAAGGTTATCAACAGTAGCCAACGTGGGTTTACGAAAGGAAAGTTATGTCTGACTAATCTGGCCAGCTGGTCGAGGGAGGTTCTCCTCCCCCTCTACCCTGCACTAGTGAGACCACAGCTGGAGTGATGTGTTCAGTTCTGGGCTCNGCCATTCTAGGATTCTATGAGTATGGAGGCTTTGAAGGATGAAGATACTGCTGTGCTCTTCACAACTAATAAAAGGTAGTGTCTTGGTTCTTGACCATGAAGGGTGAGCTACAGATGTCATTTGGAGAAAGGACCAGAAAACTTATCTCTGCCATTCTCAGAGAGGAAGCAAGAAAAGGAATAAAGTATAAAGACTACTTAGGTGTTGTTAAATCACCCAGGTGGGTATATAACAGTCAAAGAGACTTCAACACTGTAAAATAAAAGGTCAAAGCTGCCAAAGTGCCCAAAAGAGCCCCGTGATCTTTCACTTTCTGGCTTTTGAAGGGAACTAGAGGTTTCAGTCTTCAAAAGTCCTTGAGAGCCTGAGCTTGAGTGCACAGAACACACACATCTCCTATCTTTGCAATTCTAAAAACACGAGCAATCAAAGAAGAATTTATTTGTATCTGTCATACTTGGAGACAAGAAGAAAATTGTTTGGCTATATGACCTCTGAATGTCCTCCAAGTCACTGACATCACTGAAGTAGTGTAGTGCCTAATCTGCAGTTAGCATAATCTCATTATCATGACTATTGTTATGACTATTCTGGAAAAACTTCATAAAAATTTGCCTGAAAGATCTATTAATATAAGAGGTTTTATGATTAGAAGAGAACAATGAGTTCATTTCTAATAGGAAAGAAATTGAAACATACAGCAGGTTCACTTCCACTCAGATTGGTCTTTCTGGAGAACCTAAAAAACTATCTCTAGGAAATAAAACAAAATCTGCTTTTGGAATTATTACGGAGACAAGAATGGAGGTACTTGGAGGAGTAGACAACACATAGTGGCTACACAAATATATGCTGAGTAGATGATCTTTGTTCAGCTCACAGCACAGGCAATAGTTTTTCCTGTGCCCAGCGAGGCAGCGGTGTGCAAAATCTACTTTGTGGTTCAGCCTTGTAAGAAAACACTTCAACAGCTCCAGCATAACGTGGGCTGGACATTGAGAAAGGAAAAGATTTCCCTTCATACAGCCTTAACTCTATACCAAAGCCAGAACTAAATGTAAAGGTCACCTGGCTGTTATGTGTTAATAGACATAACACAAAATCGCTTTAAAATTTAAGACTTATTTGAAAAGAATTTGGTGGTTTCTATTTTCTCATACACAACACTTTGCTAACATCTGTAGGATGAAAGTAGAATGGTGTCATTTACAAAGAAGCAATTCAGGTTCCAACGTGGGGCGTTACTGGGCCTATAGCAGAGAGAAGAGTGAATGTGTCAGTGAACTTTGTAGGATTATTACAATTCAAAGAGTATTTAACTATGAAGTGTAATAATAAGGGGAAAATGTGTATTTGATGTTCAGTTCCAGCATCCTAACTAAACCACTGGGGTCCAGTGTTAAAAAATAACCTGTCTTACAAATATCTACTCCTGATATAAAACCCATCTGCGTTGAGTACAGAGTCAGTAGCCTAAGCTATTTTCCACTCAGACAAATTCAGACCTTTTCTTAGTCTACAACACACTAAAAATATTTAATATGAAAGGATGTTCACAAAGCTCACAAGAGTGGAAGTCTGATGCTATTTTATGATTGCCAACCTTTAATAATTCAGGCTGAAATTCAAGTTGCTAAAGGAACTTTTACAACACTTGGCGAGAGGGATGAAATGCCACTGTTCAGCACAAGAAATCAAAGATCATTTTAGTTGAACTTAGCAAAGCTTAGGTATTTTCTTTGTGGTTTTTTTCAACATAGCAAAGTGAAGAATTTCTACGTTGGCACACATCAACAGTTTCTTATGAAAAAAAGTAATAAACAAACTGATTTTGTGGCAGCAGATATTCCTCCTTTAAAAGTACATTGAAATTCCTAACAATTCACTATGTATTTTTCACCAAAAGTTATGAAATCACAGAAAAAGAAAGGATGCTGGAGAAAGAACAGCAACACCACACAGCATTAACAAGCATCCTCTGAAGTGTTAGTGACACTTTAAAGCAGCACTAAATTGGCCTTTTTCGTAGAAGCTCAGGGTTTGTGCAATAGATGAGAGCCAGGGCTGCTAGAAAGGTTTCAGGGCCATTTGCTGGGGATAACCTCTGGAGCACTTTCAGGGCTTTTTGCCACCTGTAAGTGATGCAGGCTTGCAAACCCACGCTAAGATCACCATGGTTGTGTTTATACACCACCACAGCAACATTTGATCTCTCCCTAATGTATGGCTGAGCACACTTGTGCATGCACAGTTACATTAGAATCACAGACTCCTTTGGGTGGGAAGGGACCTTTCAAGGTCTTCTGGTCCAACCCCTTGCAGGGAGCAGGGCCATCTGCAACCAGAGCAGGGTGCTCAGAGCCCCGGCCACCTCCCCTGCAATGGGGACAGGGATGGGGCAGCCACCACCTCTCTGGGCAATGTGTTCTAGCTGGGGCACTAAAGTCTAAATAAAACTCCACTTTGGCCCCACTGCAAAACCACTGCACCGGGCACACTGGCAGGGAGATGCACAACCCCTGCCAGCTGCCCACACTGCCCAGCACTGGAGGAGATGGACCAGACCATCCTGGGCTGCCTGTGCACCCCATGAGGGGCCCAGATGCCCTCTCCTGAAAGCTGGGCTCTGCTCCCCTGTCGACACAAGCTGAGTTTCCAGCGGTGTCATACGGATATTTCTCTCCCTGACCCTCCACTGACTCCCAACACAAAGTCTGGGAGCGCAGTGGCTGCTATGACAGTAGTTGAGCAGCTCTCTGGGTTTCTGCTCTCCTCAGATGCAGGGAGAAGCACTATTCCCCTATTCCCCTTTATTATTATACCACGTTTCCTTGTGTACGTCAACTGTTCCTTAGTTACAGGGAATTGTACTCTTTCCAGACGAGTGTAATGAATCTTCAGCAAAGGAGTAAATTTTATTTTGAAGCATTTTAAAGGAACTCCCAGAAGGAATTAACATTTTTATTTACAGCCTTGTCTACTCAGATGTGAACTGATTTCTGTGCAGCCACCTCACGGTAGCACATCCTACCCATCCTGCAACAACATCATTGCAAACATGTCAGCAAGACACAATCCCACATATTTGTGTCACTACGGCAAACTTTGGCATGGATCAAAGTACATTAGTTATTTTAATTACAGCTGAGTCAATCTCCTCTAGGTATGGTTAATATTTGGCCTAAATTTTCTCTGCCTTGAAGCTAAAGGAGCCTCCTTAAAAGTTCAAGACTAAACTCATGGTTTTGAGCTTTACATAATTACTACAACTTTGGCTCAACTTTCACACTGTCCTTATCTTTTGTTTAGGTTAAATGAAAAGAAATTTAGAAGAAGACAGAAATTAGTTGGACCAACATTTGTTTCTTAGATCAAGATATCAGCTAATTACCAACACACAGAGGGTAAGAGATTAAGGAACATGGTAAAAAGTTCCCATTTGCAGTGTTCTGAAGATGACCTTTTAGATACAGAAAGATCTGTGCAGAAACCAAAGAATACCGAGAAGAATTAGAGATGTGAAGCAAGATGTTAGAGGGGTGACACACCTCAAACTCTCAATCCTCTACAAAACACTGAGGGTTCTAAAGAACTTTGAAGAAAATGTAGTGGAGAGTGAAAAAAAAAATAGAACTGGAAGAATTGCACTGACAATTCCAGTCTCATTTAGTCACTTCAACCCTCCAAAACACGTACAAAGAGCGTTTCAGTGATCACATTTACTTGCCAGGATCCTGTCACACAATTTTAAGCTTTCTTCCGCTGCTGCTGCCAGTGAAAGAGGGGGGTCAATCATACACAAAGAGGGAGCACATCACTCTGGGGACACTCAGGCTCACAGGGTGCCTGACAAGAGGGTGCCTGACCCAAGGCATCCCACCCATGGTCAGTGCTCAGGCCCCTCCTCTGGGACACCAGAGCATCCACCTCTCCAGTGGTGATGTGTTCACGTTGAATGGCAACTCTGCTTCACCTTCTTCCCTCACTTTAGGGGGTTCAGCCCCCATTGCCCAGTGTTTAGCTGGTCAGAGATTTCTGAGGAACTCAAAAGTTCCTCAAAGAGACTCAGCAGTGACTCTGGCTTGTGCAAATGTCCTTCCAGACACACGAGAGGGTAGATGAAGCAACCTGACCTGCTGCTGTTAAAGGTTACTCGTGTTAACTGCTGAAAGCAAGTCAGTACAGAAGCAAGCTGTGAAAAGATTCTAGGAATGCAGCAGTTCATTGCAGAAGACTGTTGCAGGCTCAAGGATTGCAAAGACAAGGAGGAAAAACTACCATGCACATGGATGTGTGCTTACTTCTTCCAACCCCCCCCCAATTCCAGCAGAATGAAGGTAGAAGGAATAACCAAACAGCAGGTAAGGACTCAAAGTCACTTTATGATAGGTGAATAAAGTACTAGAAACAACTTCTGAATAAAACCACAGTACCTAAATTAAAAAACAAAGTAAAAACCCAATCTGTGCCATGCAGAAGCAACGCCAGGGTAAATTAAAGGGGCTCTATTTATACGTGGAAATGACAGTTTACCAAATGCAGGAGATGTGTTCTTGAATTTGAAATATTCTTAAAAGGCCTAAAAACCAGAACAGGTGCTGTCTGCCATCCAAAATGACTTTGAAAAGATGACAGACAAAGGAAACTTTGAATCATCATCATCCAGTGTTGCTTGTTTAACCGTACAAAGACTGAGATGGAACACTACCTTATTGTCTGCAACTCAAATGCTTTTTCTGTTACTGAAATCTAGGATTTTTCTGCAAGAGAAAACCTCCACACTCTAAAACCTGATTACTGTAAATAAAATCTAAGGCACTGGGTGAGGAATCCAGGTGGCCAATCTCCACTGAAGCACCTGAATGTATTAATTTGAGATTTACCGGACACGTCTTCTTCCAAAGAAGCTAAATGGGAAGGGTGGATGCTAGAGCTGGGGTGAAACAACATTGCTGCACTGAAGTCATCTTCTGTTCAAAGAGGCTGAGGATCAGGGCTCTGGTTAACATAAATAAGTTTTAGGCAAACGTTGGCCATTTTCTGCTGGAATTTTACATCCCAGTCAGATCGCATTTCTCACCTCCGATCGAAGAGTAGAAATGAAATGGCTCTGTACAAATTTCTGTTGGTAGCATGAAGGCAATATTTGGCAGAAGGAAACCTTCTGCAAACAGCCAATGTGAGCTTAGAAATATTGTTGCTTTTCTACTGACAAAACTGATTTATCTTTAGCTACCAGATGGACTCAGGAAAGATGTATGAATTCTGTAATGGAGGTGGAATGCCATATTTTATGTCTGTCTCATTGCCACTCTGCATGCTCCTCTGCTCTGAATTCAATGGGATTAAAAAAAAAGGGGGAAAACTCTCACTAAAAAAAAAACCAACACCCTATTTTTAACAGTTTGTTTGGTTTTATTTGCAGAGAAGTGTTTCCGTCAGCCTTTCTTTAAACTCCAGGGCATTCAGATAAGCAAGGAACTAACAAGGAAAATAGTTTTAAAAGCAAATACCAGATTTTATAACAACCTCCTTCCTTTCAGAGTCCGACCAGCCTTGCACTGAGCACTGAAGGAGGTTCATATTCTGAGCAGTCAGAAGAGTAGCAAAGCAGCAGATTCTACCAGCAAATCTATTCATTAAAAACCAAACCAAACCAACAAACAACTCCCCAGGTTTATATTTGTATTATTTTCCTCTCATTCAATAAAACCTCGTGCCTTTAAACAACACGTACCAAGCCCCACAGACACAAGCAGCAGGAGAGAAGTGCAGGAAGCAGGACCTGGAATCTGTGCCCCACACCATGACTTTGTCAGACAGGAGAGCACCCTGGGACAGGAGATTCTGTCCACAGGGCATGGGGAGAGGAGAGAGGATAACCCAAGTGTGTGCTGCTGTCCAGAGCTGGCAGTTGCTGCTGATTAACCCCTTCTTTCCAAGTGATTAAGCATGGCACATCTGAAAATATCTGCCCTTTGTGACTGGATGCATGAGAGGAGAAAACCAAAGTGGGTGCACAGTTTTTAAGCAGAATTGTTCCCAGATATTTAGCAACCCTCTTTCATTTTCATTAGACATGCCTTTATCCTTGGCTGCCTGCGTGTGTTTACAAGCTTCCCTTTCACATTTCCTGTAATGTTCATCACAGTAAAATAACTACCAGGTTCACTCTTAATCATCACCTCTCCTGTGAGCCAAAAGAGTTTTAACCATTTCCCAAACTGGTGAGAGTTTGTATTGCTGAGAGTCATTTAGGTACAGCACAAACAACTGAGCAGGTGACTGACTCCTGATGTGGTGTTTGTCCTTCTGCTTCCTATCCCACTCTGCATCCCTCCAGTGTGAAAGGAAGCAGGTTGGAGGTTTAATATGCCCGTGTGTGTGTTGGTTCCCCACCTCAGGAAGCAGCAGCAGTTCCAGCTGAACACTCAGAACACTCTCCTGTGAATAGCAGTGCAGTTCGTCATAGGATGCTTTGGGTCAGAAGGGACCTTTCAAGGTCATCTGGTCCAAGCCCCTTGCACTGAGCAGGGCCATCTGCAACCAGAGCAGGGTGCTCAGAGCCCTGGCCAACCTCACCTGGAATGGTTCCAGGAATGGAGCTTCTACCACCTCTCTGGGCAACCAGTTGAAAATGCCCTGTGCTGTTCTACCATGAGGAGTGATTTTAGCCTCAGACAAAAAAAAGCAAAACAAAACACACCAACAAAACCCAACAAACCAACCGTGTGGCAAGATACAACACTGTGAAATCAAGGAGGGCCTTGGCTTTATGTTTCTGTCCTAGGAGGGGTGCTGCTGCACAGTCAGGATTCAAACCCAGGAGTTACTGGTCTCCCAAAGAATCCAGATCCATGGCACTGAATTGTCCTCACAGACAGCAGTCATCCTGAACGCCTGCACTGCTGGCTTGATTTTGTTCTACTTTTCCCTAGAGGGAAGAAAAATGGGGTGGAGGCGAGGGGTGGGAGGTGATGAGCCTAAACCCCTGCAAAATTTTCAAGCAAGCTATCATGGAATTATCCGAGGTATTGTTTGTGTAAAGGCTGAAGTAACTGTCCAGGTTCTAGGATGCTGTATCATCTGTCTGTCAGGTTGAGGCTAGAAGTGACAGCAGTCAGTTTGGTGTCTACCCTGCATCACCACTTTTATGTATCTCTTAAAGCACCAACTGCCTCGAAGGATTTACTGTGAGGATTTTCCTCTGCTTAAACCCCATGAAATACTCTTTCAGACACTACTGTTATTTCCTGTACTACTAAAACACACAAGTATCCTAAAAGCACTTGAAAGTAGATTAATTGGTCAGGCCTGGTTAATTTATGAATAATAATTATGGGTTTGGTCTCTGGATGAGAGACTCATTTGCAGTTTTGTCATCCGTTGGACATCATTTGTTTGAGTTGGCTGTAATGTGCTAGAATGTGACTCACAGCCAGAGAGCCAGAGTCTCCACAGAGTAAAGGATCCTCATTCTCGCTGTGTTTCTGAAAAAGATTTATTGCCTCATGACCATGTTTCTCACTGCCTTGTGCAATATGTTTATTTTTCTTATTGGTAGTAGTATCTTGGGTAAGGTATATAGACTGTAAGGAAAGATACAGACTTCAGGAGCAAAGTCCCTGCTTGAATCAAGACAGGCTGTTTCCCCTCGAGATTTTAATCTAAACAGGCAAAGGAAGGGCAAGGGAAGAGACACAAAAAGGTTTCTGGCAATATGGTTATAAACTATTAAAGCCATTGTTATGGGAATCATGGAGTTTCCCCTCCATTAAAAAATAATCATTACAAAAATTATTTCCTTTATCCTCTATTGCCTCCTGATCTCTAGGTGGTTGTCCCCAAAAGAAATGCACTTGCTGTGGTCTGCGGGGAAGGGAAAGGGGAGATGGCTCACGATGCTGAAACCAGGTGTCACCACAGGACAAGGAGCGGGGAAAGAATGAGATTGGGTTGAATCCTCCTCTGGACTGGGTTGTGTTCTCCAGTCCCTCACACGGGCATGCTGGCTGCAGTCCTCCCAGCAAGTTTGGCATCAGTGCTGCTGAGCACTGTTGGAGCAAGGTATTGGCACAGCTCTGCTGCAGACACTAAATCACCCCTTCCAACCCATGCCTTGCTTGAACTGAAGACATCAGGAGCATCATTAGAAGCACTGAGTCTCTCTGTATGCTCTCCAACATGAAATAGCAGAGGGTGTTATCTTTAAGGGAAAGTTTTACAGGAAGAACATTAGGGTTATTTAAATACTTATTTTGGGGGACAGGTTGTGGTTGGGTTTGTTGGATTTTAGTTTTATTTGTTTGGGGTTTTAAGTGTATTAATTTGGAGAAGATAGATAATAATACAAAATCATTCCTGGTTCACACACTTCCTGTAAACTTTGAGCAAACACAGTCATTTTCAGGCCAGGCCAATTTTTTGACTCGATTATATTTGGCTTAAAGTAAAGTTAATAATGATTTCTGGCAACATTTTAACTAAGGAGAGACTATCTCCCATGTATAAGAGAGACTGCTTTAAACGTGAGTCATCTGAAAATCACCATCCTTGAAATGGGTTGACGTTTTAAAATGAACTTAATGCCATTTTAAGGAACTCAATCTGTATTTTAAAGACCAAGATATTCTAAAAACTCAACTGTTACTGAAGTCTCACATAAAATGTCTTTTGATTGTACAGCACCGTACTGAAAAACTTCTGCTTATTTCTAAATGACACCACATCTAAAATCTTTCCTCAAATTTTCTTCTTTTTTTTTTGCATATGTACACATATGTGCAGGATGGGTGCACACAATTTTATTGTGTTTCCAGGAAAAGAAATTAAAAAGAAGGTGTGACAGATAATGCAAATGATTGTGCTGATATTATTTCTCTAAAAAAAAGTTTGATTTTCCAGTTTCAAGTAGAATACAAGCAGTACTCCATGCATCTGTACTCAGATGAAGTTTTACCACATCAGTTTTCATATTTGAGATGCTTTAATTGTTTTATCTGAGTTCAACAAGGGCCACATTCTTATTTTTTCCTCCCTGGAGAGGTCTGCTATTTAACCAGCACTGAGAGCGGCTCCAAATGTTCTCCATGAATTTCTGCTCTCCTCGTCCCCAGGAAAGTTCAAACGAATGGAGTGAAATAAGGGGACATGCCAAAGAGTGGTATTATTACCTAAAGGTATCTCTGTCGTGAAAGAATAACGTGACACACTGTGTTCTGCAGAAGCACTAGTACTGATCTGCAAACAGCCCATCCAAACCAAGTTCCTTCACAAGACCGGTAACAGGAGCAGCATCGAAGAGATTGTACAAGAAGAACAAGAGAAGTTAAAGCTACACAGATCTCTCCTCTTTAAATATGGGAGTAAACATTAAATTTGTCTCTTTCACAGGTACAAATATCAGGATGGGGCTAAGTCAGCGTCATCGATGCAGGAGAGGTGAAGCATTCAGAGTAGGATCATATGAGAGGGATCCTTGGTGCCAAGTCGCATCTAATGCAAAGATTGGTGAACCTCTTGATATCCAGTGCCCCTGCATATGAGTTTAGCAGCCTACAGCTGACCGAGTATCCCTTTAGCAGCAGTTTGGAAGGTCCCAGAATATTAGGGGTTGGAAGGGCCCTCTGGTGCCACCCCCCTGCTCCACCCAGCAGGGGCACCCAGAGCAGGGGGCCCAGCAGCGCAGGGTCCAGGTGGGGTGGGAATCTCTCCAGAGCAGGAGACTCCACAGCCTCTCTGGGCAGCCTGGCACAGGCTCCCACACCCTCACACCAAAGAAGTTTCTCCTCCTGTTCAGATGGAACCTCCTGGGTTCCAGTTTGTGCCCACTGTCCCTTATCCTGTTGGTAGGCACCACTGAAAAGAGTCTGGCCCCATCCTCAGCCACCCTCTAGAGATTTAACTGTTATGTGCATTTTTCACATTGCTGTTAATATCCAGCTTGGTTTCCTTGAACAGGTTCTTATTGATCTTCAGGACAAATAAAGTATCTACTCACAACACCTAATGGATAGGATGTGTGTGCACATGGAAAAATGCTCTTCAAAAACTGCCATCTGTTTTGGGAAGTAAAAAGTGGCAGTAAGTTACTAGAATTTCATAATGCCATGTTTCAGAGTTAAAAAGCCCTGTGCATACATACATCCTAAATAAACAAATAACAGGGAGGTAAAAACCTCACACATTTTCCTAAACCTTTTGCAGTATATCACTTCCATCAGAGCCTCCACAAAAGACTTTATCTAGCACCATAATGAGTTTAATTGCTGAATCTCAATTATCATTATCACTCATACATTTTACATCATTTAAGTGAGCCCTAAGTACCTAGAAGCAACCAGACAGAGACTCAGGCTAAATCCATTAGATTCCAAATCTAACACCCTTCTTTGAAGACAGGTCTGAATGAAAAGCACTGGGTATTGCTGGGTAGAGGAGAAAGTCAGTAACATTTTCCATGTTCTTACTTTGTAAGGCTGTAAGGGACTTCTGGATCTTTTTACTAATGTGATATGTGGCCAGCAGGACTCGGGCAGGGATGGACCCCTGTACTCAGAACTGGTGAGGTCGCACTTTGAATACTGGGTTGAGTTTCATTACAAAGACGTTGAGGGGCTGGAGTGTGTCCAGAGAAGGGCAATGAGGCTGGGGAAGGGTCTGGAGCACAAGTGTGGTGAGGAGTGGCTGAGGGACCTGGGATTTCCCTGCATCTTCCATAACAGAATCTAGTTTCCAGAATTACCTGATTTATTTCTGTTATTAATTTCTTCGTCTAGATATACAACAGCATGAGTAAAAGCTCCTCTAGCAGACTATTTTCACAATGGTAACATTAAGTCAAGTTCTTATTCAACCACACGTAGAAAGCTTTTCAATACTGTATTAAAATGCCTTTCTGATTTGAAGTCACATTCCAGTACCTGAGTCCTTCCCACATGCCCAAGAAAAAAAATCCCCAAGGGTCACTAAAGAGTGCACATCCTGAAACCGGCTGCCAAACCTCACCCAAGTTCTTCTTTCATAATCAGGACATTGTCTCCAACCATACATCAGTCATTTCTGTTTTGCAGATTTGGAAAAGGTTAAACCACCAAATAAAGAAGCTGAGGTTAAAAGTGGATTTCTCTAAACAGTCATATTTTTGTGCTGAAATGAAACTAAAGGCTCGCAGAAGAAAACTTCAAGTTTAGGACACAATAGATCATCTTAATAGTGGATAAAGCATATTTGTACTGCCTGCACAGGATTTCTCCTGTATATAAACCCTTAAAGAACCTCCATGTATCTCTTGTTGATTTAAGCGTGCGTAAATTACCCATATGGCTTGCAAAGTGCTTATGATGCTGACGAGCACCAGGAGTGAAAAACTGGGATCTGGTTTAAAACTCTTCTTTCCAGTCATTACTTTTCCTATGGCTGTGTGCAGTAAGAAGTGACTTCCCTGGTGCCACTGTATTTGAGTAGTCAATTGTAAGGAAAAGGTTGGGCATTTAAGGCTAATTATTGTTTTCAAAGCTCTGAAAGAAAAGAAGACATTTCAAACTGTGTTGCACACCACTTGGTTTCAGGTCCAGCTTGTTGCTGTTTCTGAGTCCCAGTGGAGGCCAAGTACAGCCTGGATGACCTGCTACAGGAAAACGTCTAGCCAAAACTGATCCCATCCTTGCAAAATTCCCAAGGATTTTAGTTTTAGGAATATATCATATTATAAATTCTCTTGGTTATGTATCTGAATGCAGAGATAGCTTGCTTGTGTACAGTGAAGCCATCCAGGCAGTACAATAAAAGATCTTATTGCATAAGACCTTCTAATACTCTCAGTAAAAGGAAATGCAACAACCTTGACCCCCAGCTTTTAATCAAATATATGAGGAGAAATTATTGACAACAACCTAGCCGTGAACTGTCCAAACTGCTTAACTGCCACCCAGGTCGGATGTCATGTAACTGCAGAGATGTTTAGGAAACAGAGGAGTGAAGAAA
>VWZY01012527.1:0-11494 GCA_013399075.1 Chloroceryle aenea
CTGCCGGGCGCTCGCTCTGAGTATTGGTATATTACTCAGAGATTAAAATGCAACAGTGGTAGAAAAAGTTAATCTAACTATTAGGTTTTAATACCTGTCATCAATATGGAGGATAATCTTTAATTGTATTAATTGGATAGGTCATGGACAGTGTAATTGTGGAAGGTGTGACTGTAAAGAAGGATGGACTGGGAAGAAGTGTGAACATCCAAGTTCTTGTCCATTGTCAGTTGATGAAAGTGCTAAGAAATGCCAAGGAAATTCTAATTTACCTTGCTCTGGAAGAGGTAAGCAAACTTCTGGAAGAATTTTCATGTTCTTTATTTCTATTTAAGGAATTTCTACAGATGTCCAGCATTACTAGAACTGAAAAATGTAAACATTTTTGGCTTAGTGTGCATGAATCACACCTGTGAAACTTATGAGTTATGAGAAAGGAGGAGAAGAATACAAAGGTCACCTATTTTCCCATCATCTACTGCTTTGTATTTTATTTTATGTGTCTCCACATTTGTTTTGGTGGTTTTCAAGAATGCTTTTAAGATTACTGAAGTTAAGTCCTTACTAAAGATACATTAAAAATATGAATCTCTTCTGTGCATTTTTTGACAAAACCAGCATGAGATTTTCAGCCTGGGTAAAATATTGTGGCACCTTTGTAATGAGAACTGTTTGGATTTGCACTGCTGAAGAACCTGAATGCAGGACTGACTTCCAAAATCATGTTGTTCTTCAGTTCAGTTTGCTGTTTAGGTGCTGGCTTTTCATTTGAAAGCATCTCTTTGTGACACTGTAGCCTTTTCAAAATCTTTGACTAAAAGAATTAACTAAGCCATACATACAATTAAAATACACATTGCAAGCAAAAGGAACTTTTCTCAGAGGAAAAGAACCTGCTAATTTCCATCTGATGCTATGTGAAATGTGGTTCTCAACAGAGAGAAGAAAGAAAAGTGAATATGAGACAGACTTTGCTAGAACTGGTAATTGAAGTTGTTATGAATTCTGTCCACTTACGTATTTGCCGGTAAAGTCATAATCTGCTCAAATGATTACATTTGACCCTAAATGTCATTTCATTTACAGTTTCTTCTTTCACTAATACTGTCTTACATAGCCAAAAACTGTAGGCGGTCCACCCAAGTTAACACTGTGATAACTGTATTTTACTCAGCAGCTCATAACTTAGTAAAAGCAGTATTAGCTGTGTCTTAAAAGAACAATGCATTAAGAGATTTTGGTTTGATTTGGTCTTAATTAGCCTACAGATTTCCAGTAAATTATATCTCTCTTCCTAAAAATTCTCAAAGGAATTCTTGGTTATTAGTTAGGTGAAACATGGGCATCTGTAGAAAATAACTGCATTTTATTGTTTGTGATTGCAAGATTTAGAATTAAAAGAAAGGAGTGTTGACATCTGATTATATATATATTTATTTTTAATACTGGTTCACTCTTTTACTGTTCTCATTGGATGCTGAATGTCTCTTCTCTCAACTGCTTCACTAGGAGGAGAGTATGTTGATCATTTAGAGTCAGTTCTATGATTTAATTGCATTGTCCACTATGAGTGTCATTCTTTCCTCTGTCATTTGACTGAAATAAGACCAAGTTTAATTTGAATAAAAATACTGTCTTAAGTTATGGAACATATTGTTCTATTTATATTTCAACTTTTGAAAAGTTGTAGTAAGTATAGTGAGAAGAATGAGTTTAAAGATTTCAATATTAATGGCAATAATCCTATCTTCTTGCCTTTCTGATAAAAACATCTGAGTATTACCATTGGCAGTGTTCTGTTGAAATACTAGCAGTGAAATTAATCCTTTTAAGGTGAATTAATTTGGCTGAATGATCCATTGTCCAAATTTTTTCAAATAAAATACAAGTAGGTATGAGGAGTGCAAATGGCACAAACAGGAATCTAGGATGTAGTATGATAGCTGCTGTAATGAAGGAACAGGAAATTCTGCATTCCATGTTTGGGGAAAAAAAAAAAAATCTGAAAAGTGTTTGAAAATGGAAAGTGTTATCTTGATTTAGTTCTGTGTAAAATTCTGTTTAGGAAGTTAAGAGAGAAAAGAGAAAAGAGACAGTCTAACCATACGTGATTTACTGTTTTTGTTCTGGATATTTTTGTGTGAGTTTTGTTTGATTTGATTTGGGTTTTGCCCTGGAATCCCTGGATTTCCCTTTATTCCATCATGTTTTGGATATAATAAAAATCATGAGAAAGTTCATGTACTGCTGAAGTGATATAGGTGTCTAGTTCCTATGAAAAATTGTCACAGGACTTGCACAATTAAATCTTTTAGTCCCATTTTAAAGTTACTACTTGTCATTTTAGCTTGTCACTGACAGGTGTTGCACAAGCAACTGAAATAAAATAAAGATTTCCAATCAAACACAACCTCTTTCAAGTCTTCTGGGGTGGAAAAGGCTATGGACTTGTAACACCATCCCAAAGTTTTCTGAAGTCCATAAGGAGGACTTGTGTGACAAGGAAGGGAAAGTTCCAAACAAAATGGAAGTGTTACCTTTTCCATTTGAACGTTACTGTTTTGGTGACTTCCTTGCAATATTTTTCTCTGGGCTATGTTAAAAGGAGTGCAAGTTCTTGTACAGCTCAGTAACCGACTGCACTGCTGGAGAAGCTGAGTACTGATGTCCTTACTTAATACATTCACAGGAATAACAAGCTCTTTCGTGGGTGCTGGTAAATTGTAGGGAGAGCACAGACACTGCCAAAAATATATTTCAACATGGTCTTAAATTTCTTAGCTGCTTCAGTAAGTGAAGGAGAGAGATGTCTTTATATTGACAAGCTGAGCAGTAAGTGAGAATGTCTGTGTTCTCAAATGGTGTTATAAAGGTAGAAGAAATATAAATCCTTTCAGTTACATTGATCAGGTTATCTTTCCCTTCATTAGTTCCTGTTATATATAATGGGAGAGAAGGATCAGTTAAAAATGTTGGGAATTTAAATACAGTATAGATTTCCCTACAAAAGAATGTTGAGGATGAGGAGTGATTCTAGACAGCTTCATTCATATAAAGTGAATACTTCCTTCTACAATTTTATTCCTGAGAGTGTTTTTTTTTTCATTGCTGCATTTTTCACTACAGCTGTAATACTTTCACAGTGAAAGTCTGCCCCTTTTAAGAACACAGTGTACAAGACCAGTATCAGAGATAAAGGAAACACCATAAACTTCTTATGGCAAGAAAAAGAGAGATAGTATATTGTCAGCATTGAGAGACAGAAAAACCACTTATCTCTTTAAAATGCACATCATTCACTTGAGTTTCCCCTTAGGGCAAAAAGCAGACTTCAAAATAGTTATAATAAAAAAGCCTTCATCAAAAGAACTGAAAATAAAAAGAGAGGGTTTTGAGAATAATAGATGAGAGCTTTTTTTCCAATAATCTTAGTCTTACCCTTAGTGAAGGCAGCCATCCCATAGCAATGATCCTAAAACAGTTAAATGACAACTATTCTTATTAGTAGTGTCTTTTACCACTTCAATCTCTTCTTTATAATTTCTTTTATTTATTTGTCATATGGAGAGAATGAAATTGGTCTTTTATCTGTGTAATTCACCCCTACGCTTATGCTCTAGATTTGGTCTCTGAAATATGAAGAATTCTTTTAATTCTGTACTGAAACAGATTTGTGTTGTTTTTGCAAATTCTCCTAAGTCACATTTTCAAAATGTTGTATGGCACTTTGAAAGCTTATTGACATAGTTACTTTAACTATGTTTTTCTCTAGTTAACAGAAGTTCACTGTCAGTGGAAGAGTAACAGTGCTCAATGCATAGTTAAAGATTCCTTGTTGTGAACTGAGACAATGAATCAGTCCCTTGTCTTGAATGTTGGATTCTGTAATGCATATTGCTAGTCTAGAGGATACCACCTCCTGGAGTCTGGAAACAAAACTTAAAGATCAATGACAACCCCAAAGAGCAGTGCCATTTGCCAGTGGCTGCTCTAAAGTCCTAATCCTTTCTGGCACATCTTGGCTATACTATTGTACAATATAACACTTTATGCTGCTCTGAAACATAGTTCATCAAAGCCTTTACTGTACCATCAAATCTGAAACAGGAAATGCACCATGATATGCAGAATGAAAGAGAAACACAGGTGGAACATGTACTGACAAGAGTGGATGTAAACTAGATAAAAATATATAAGCTAAATAGGTGCCTAAAAGCAAGTGTAACTATTGACTTCTTTTCTGACCTTTGTGAAATCTTATATGACTGATCATAAATCTGACATAAAATACTGTCATGGTTTAGACACAGCTTGGAGCTGAGCACCACACAGATGCTCACTCACAGCCTCCCAACTCCTGAATGGGAAGGAGAAGGAGGAGAAAATTACAATACCCCACAGGTTGAGACAAGGACAATTCAATACAACAATGTAAAAGGAGAAATAACAACAACAATTATAGTAAAGAAGCAAAGCACAAAAAGATATTGATGAGCCAAGGAAGGCACTGCCCTGACCAGTCTTGCCAGAACTCACACAATTTTCCCACCCTGCCTCCCACCCTTAAGAGCAGGCATGACATTAGTATAGAATTGAATAACTCTTTGCCTGGTTCGGTTATATATCTCAACTGTGAGACCCCTACCAACTTCTTGTGAAAAATTCACCCTACCCAAGCTGAACTCAGGACAAATATTCAGATTGTAAATAATTTCTGGGGCTAGATTCTCAGTTATATAGCTTTATATAAACATTTGGATGACATCATTCAGTACATCTTCAAGATTTTTAAATCCGTAGAAACTGTAATATATTAATGCCAATCTGATCACGTCTCCAAGAGGTAAGTCTCTAGAGATAGGTATGATCCTTAAAAGGGCTAAAGAGCTGCTGGTGGCATGTACCATGTGATAAGAGTTGGTTCTGTGCTATTTCCACTGATTCCTCCTTTGCAATAGTCTTCTGTCCTCTCAGTTCTAGTTCTTTTGTTCCAAGTGCAGTTATTAACTAAGGACTTTAGGGGCCCCTGTCTAGTATAATATTGACAAAAGCAATCAACCAAAAAAAATTCCTATTTCCTAATAGGTACCTATAGAAAAACGTTGTTTCTAAAACCTATTGCTTGCTGATTTAGTAAAGGAAGCTTAGGAAGATAGTAGAAGTTGCCATTTTAATAATTCACTATTCTTTATATATGACAGGATGGGATTAGAATAGAAATGTGTAAACAAACCTAAGGTAAAATCTAGGTTACTATCTGTGCTACCAGCTCTTTATTGAAGCCTCTTATTATGCAAATTGCACTGCTTAATTGAAGTGTAAATTACTCTAATGTACATCATCTCTGAATTTGGCCTGCTGTTTTCATTCATTTTGCATGACCCGTGCTTTCTGAAGGAGGTCTTAATTGAAGCACTATAGTAGACAGCCTGGCAGCAAGTAATGTTATTAGCTGCTGTAACAAGAAGAGAGCATAAATGCAAGTCATGCGTCACATCTCTAGCTTTCACCTCATCAACTTTGAGACTGAGCTCTGTTACACATCTGTGTGCTTCAAGCAGAGAGGCACTCTTACTGTACTGGTACTTCAGTGACAACTAAACTGGAATAACAATATTTGTTATGCAGTTTGGTGCACCCTTCTCTGCTGGACTAGCACTCCGAACTCCACTTGTAGTCTGTTGAAGTCTAAGATGTTCCTATCATCTGTTTTAGGATGATACTTAGGGTTGTAGGATAAAATCCCAGTATAGCAAAGAAATCTTTAAACCATGGTATGTATGGCTGGCAGAGTAACAGTCGTAAATGCCGCTTCTCAATAAGAATAACTCCATACACTCTTTTTCAGTATAACATTTTTTGATTCAAATATCATTTATTTCATTCTCACCAGTAAGAAANAGAGGGGAGAAGAGCCAGGGTAAAAGACCAGTAGACCCTCTTTGGATCCCTCTGCTTGCTTCCGAATAGACCCTTGCTACCGAATATATGATGTATATGGACTGGAATACCTTGTTGATCAGTTGGGGGTCATCTGCCCTGTCTGCTCCTTCCTAGGTGCAGTCTTTTTCTTTCTGCACCCCCCTGTGTGGTATACACCATCCAGCAGTGGCCTTGGTCTGCATACCAATTCTTGGCAGTAACTCTAAACATGGGCTGTTATCACTGCTGGCAGCAGACACTGCAAAAACATGCTGCTAACTTCAGAAAGTGCTGTTAATTAGAAGTACTGAACTGAAAAGTAAAATCACTGAACAGAATTAGTCCTGTTTTCACCCAAACCAGGACAGCCAGTCAGAGGTTTGTGGCAAAATTTCCTTAGTTTCTGCTGAAGGATGCCTAAAAACATTAAATGTACTTGCTGTTTTGATATAATAATTTGTAAGGAGATAGAATATAAACTATTCAGTCAGAGAAGACATAATCAGTTAAAATTAATCAGAATTTTAAAAGTAAATCAGATTTTTGCTGCTCCAAGTTGTCATCCTGTTTTGGTTCACTCCAAAAATGATGTCTGACCTGAAGTCAGAATTTATCAATGTCTTGACTGCTTGCAAAGATCTGGAAATGATTCACACTGCCGAAAAAATTATTCATTGAAATATGCAAGGGTAATTGTATGAAGGGATGTTTATGTAACGCATATCACATGAGGGACAGATACAGGTTCCTTTTACAGTTGCGGAAGCATAACAGCTATTTAAAATGAAAGTACCTTTAAGTACCTTCTCTCTCAAAAATGGTATGTCACGTCTTTGTAGCTTGATCACAGTATCAGGAGCCATTCCAAAAGAATCTCTGCTGGGAAAAAAGAAGTGATTGAGGTGCATGTACATGTTTATGTGTGAGAGGTGATTAGATTTCACAGCTTGTTGACCAGAACAAATATCTGAAATAAAGTCATGAAGCTGTACCTTGCAGCAAAAAGTGAGATGAAGGCTTGTATTGTCCAAAAGTTTTACTCATCCTGATAAGAAATGTATGTATATTGGGGCAATACTGCTTGAGTCAGCTTGCATTTGGAAATTCAGAACTGATGGATGTATGCACAACAGAGCATTCTGATTTACCTGTACTGCTGCCTACAGAGGGGGAAACCAAGTCATCATGTTGAATACACAGTAGCTATTGTAAACACATCAAAATATTCTGGGTGAGGTTCATCTCTGGAATTTATCTAGACATAAAAATATGAGATACTTCAGCCTTTGTTTTCAGTGGAATGATAATACCTCTAAAGTGGAGTCAATTTGCTCATTTCTTCTATATTTGTGTTATTGTAACTTTGATGAATTGTCATCATTCATACTTTCCCCTACTGTCTGAGTGTGACTATCAGGCTATCCTTTAGATGCCCATACTTGAGTTCTGTGAATCCTACCAGTTCATGAAATCAACTCCAACTGTGAAGTTTATAGGACAGTACAAATAAAAGGAATAAGAGTCTGCGTGGACTGGAGCAAAGATCTCTGCATATCTCTGCATATCTGCAGTTGATATGCAGATATGAGTCCTTTTTCCGAATATCTTGTAGTTGGAGTGTTTTGAGCTGCCTTAGCTGTGACATCTAGACTAGTAAATTAAACAGTGCTATGGATCATCCCCAGGCACTGCAGCTTGATTGCCTGTAATGTCAGATTGTTAGAACAGTCACTGTCCCATTTCTGTCCTGTGCCAGCTAGTATTCTTTCCAAACAATTCCTGCTTATAGTTCAGGAATTAGCATGGGTTAGTGACTGGTCCCAGTAGGCAGTCTGGGTGAGGCCATCTTCATGAAAAACAGCTTGGTAGTACAGATGCTAGCTCTTTTGTGCCAGTTGGCCTCAGTGCTGGGGAACAGCCCAAATCACATTTAATTGACTAGTAAAGAGACATCTATCAAATACTGTACTGTTGTTATAGTAATGAAAATTGACCTTCTTTCTGCACTGTGGTTGGTGTGGTTTCTATGTAGCCCACAAGAATAGATGAAAGAAAGGAGTTTCCAGCACACTGTCCCAAGGACCCATTGCCTGCTCTGAAGCTGTTACTTGTTCAGTGCCTTCTCCAAGACAGCAGTTTGTGTAAAACAAATGGATCAGTGCTGTCCCAAAACTGATTTTGTATAGTTTGACAGAAGATTAATAGATTTCCAGGGTGACTGAATAGTTTGATTTCTTTCTTCTTTTGTGCTTTTTAAATTTTTTTTTNATTCAATACAACAATGTAAAAGGAGAAATAACAACAACAATTATAGTAAAGAAGCAAAGCACAAAAAGATATTGATGAGCCAAGGAAGGCACTGCCCTGACCAGTCTTGCCAGAACTCACACAATTTTCCCACCCTGCCTCCCACCCTTAAGAGCAGGCATGACATTAGTATAGAATTGAATAACTCTTTGCCTGGTTCGGTTATATATCTCAACTGTGAGACCCCTACCAACTTCTTGTGAAAAATTCACCCTACCCAAGCTGAACTCAGGACAAATATTCAGATTGTAAATAATTTCTGGGGCTAGATTCTCAGTTATATAGCTTTATATAAACATTTGGATGACATCATTCAGTACATCTTCAAGATTTTTAAATCCGTAGAAACTGTAATATATTAATGCCAATCTGATCACGTCTCCAAGAGGTAAGTCTCTAGAGATAGGTATGATCCTTAAAAGGGCTAAAGAGCTGCTGGTGGCATGTACCATGTGATAAGAGTTGGTTCTGTGCTATTTCCACTGATTCCTCCTTTGCAATAGTCTTCTGTCCTCTCAGTTCTAGTTCTTTTGTTCCAAGTGCAGTTATTAACTAAGGACTTTAGGGGCCCCTGTCTAGTATAATATTGACAAAAGCAATCAACCAAAAAAAATTCCTATTTCCTAATAGGTACCTATAGAAAAACGTTGTTTCTAAAACCTATTGCTTGCTGATTTAGTAAAGGAAGCTTAGGAAGATAGTAGAAGTTGCCATTTTAATAATTCACTATTCTTTATATATGACAGGATGGGATTAGAATAGAAATGTGTAAACAAACCTAAGGTAAAATCTAGGTTACTATCTGTGCTACCAGCTCTTTATTGAAGCCTCTTATTATGCAAATTGCACTGCTTAATTGAAGTGTAAATTACTCTAATGTACATCATCTCTGAATTTGGCCTGCTGTTTTCATTCATTTTGCATGACCCGTGCTTTCTGAAGGAGGTCTTAATTGAAGCACTATAGTAGACAGCCTGGCAGCAAGTAATGTTATTAGCTGCTGTAACAAGAAGAGAGCATAAATGCAAGTCATGCGTCACATCTCTAGCTTTCACCTCATCAACTTTGAGACTGAGCTCTGTTACACATCTGTGTGCTTCAAGCAGAGAGGCACTCTTACTGTACTGGTACTTCAGTGACAACTAAACTGGAATAACAATATTTGTTATGCAGTTTGGTGCACCCTTCTCTGCTGGACTAGCACTCCGAACTCCACTTGTAGTCTGTTGAAGTCTAAGATGTTCCTATCATCTGTTTTAGGATGATACTTAGGGTTGTAGGATAAAATCCCAGTATAGCAAAGAAATCTTTAAACCATGGTATGTATGGCTGGCAGAGTAACAGTCGTAAATGCCGCTTCTCAATAAGAATAACTCCATACACTCTTTTTCAGTATAACATTTTTTGATTCAAATATCATTTATTTCATTCTCACCAGTAAGAAAGGGATATTAGGGAAAAAAAAAGTGATGTTTAAATATATTTGCAAGATGCAGGCATATTTATATATGATATATTTATGGAATGATGCATATATGATATGTTCATATATAATTATTTATTAGTGAGTGTGGTAGGTGTCTGCTACAGACTACCTGCTCAAGAAAAGATGAAAACTAAGCCTTCTTTAGACAGCTGAAAGAAGCCTCAGGATCAGAGACTTTACTAATCCCATGCAAGTCACCTTGATATCTGCCAAAAGATCAGGATAGCTCAATGCAACTAATCTAGCAGATCCTTCCCACATCTCTCAAGCCACTGAACTTCAAGGTAGGGACTGAGGAAATTAAATCCACTGTAGGAGAAGATCAGGTTTGATCAGGTACCTGAGGTATCTGAACATACATATGTGCAGGGGACCCAATGAGATGCAACCCAAGGTCCTAAGGGAACTGACAGATCTAGATACCCAGTGACTCTCAGTCATACTTTAAAAGTCATGACAGTCAGGTGAAGTCCCCAGTTACTAGAGAAGGGAAACATTGCAGCCATTTGTAAAAAGGATAAAAAAGAGGACCCTGGTAACTATCGACCTTTCAGCATCTGCTCTGTACCTGCTAAGATCATGGGACCATGTTCTTGTTCCCTTGATTGCAATTCTTACACCAGCAAAGACCTCTTTCACCTCCGTCACAGCAGACGGGAGCTGTGTTCAGGAGGTGGATTCTGCTACCGGATTCAGGAACACGGGATCGAAGGCAGAATGGACAGAGCCCTCCTTGGATGTTCTAGGGAAGCAGTCCAAGAGGGGAGAAGAGCCAGGGTAAAAGACCAGTAGACCCTCTTTGGATCCCTCTGCTTGCTTCCGAATAGACCCTTGCTACCGAATATATGATGTATATGGACTGGAATACCTTGTTGATCAGTTGGGGGTCATCTGCCCTGTCTGCTCCTTCCTAGGTGCAGTCTTTTTCTTTCTGCACCCCCCTGTGTGGTATACACCATCCAGCAGTGGCCTTGGTCTGCATACCAATTCTTGGCAGTAACTCTAAACATGGGCTGTTATCACTGCTGGCAGCAGACACTGCAAAAACATGCTGCTAACTTCAGAAAGTGCTGTTAATTAGAAGTACTGAACTGAAAAGTAAAATCACTGAACAGAATTAGTCCTGTTTTCACCCAAACCAGGACAGCCAGTCAGAGGTTTGTGGCAAAATTTCCTTAGTTTCTGCTGAAGGATGCCTAAAAACATTAAATGTACTTGCTGTTTTGATATAATAATTTGTAAGGAGATAGAATATAAACTATTCAGTCAGAGAAGACATAATCAGTTAAAATTAATCAGAATTTTAAAAGTAAATCAGATTTTTGCTGCTCCAAGTTGTCATCCTGTTTTGGTTCACTCCAAAAATGATGTCTGACCTGAAGTCAGAATTTATCAATGTCTTGACTGCTTGCAAAGATCTGGAAATGATTCACACTGCCGAAAAAATTATTCATTGAAATATGCAAGGGTAATTGTATGAAGGGATGTTTATGTAACGCATATCACATGAGGGACAGATACAGGTTCCTTTTACAGTTGCGGAAGCATAACAGCTATTTAAAATGAAAGTACCTTTAAGTACCTTCTCTCTCAAAAATGGTATGTCACGTCTTTGTAGCTTGATCACAGTATCAGGAGCCATTCCAAAAGAATCTCTGCTGGGAAAAAAGAAGTGATTGAGGTGCATGTACATGTTTATGTGTGAGAGGTGATTAGATTTCACAGCTTGTTGACCAGAACAAATATCTGAAATAAAGTCATGAAGCTGTACCTTGCAGC
>VWZY01012527.1:21560-42566 GCA_013399075.1 Chloroceryle aenea
ATAGTATCAGATATTAAATATTTAATATTAATTATTGTTATTGTTATTATGATGAAATAATTTTCTCCATGTCAGGTGTGTTTTGCACACTGAATTTAACTTGGTTCACAATTCAGATGTTTAGTTTTCATACGGACACATACCAAAGATCATTAGTTTCTGTTTGATTTAAGAACAAAGAGAGATTTTCAAGAAAGACCTCAAACTCTGATTTGGAAAGTGAAAGCAGCATTTTCTCTGACAACATTTTGATGATTAAACACCTTCATTGCTATAACCATTTGCAATATAAATACCCAACAAGACATCGGCTCTAATTCTGACAAGAATCATAGTATCATTCAGGTTGGNAAGCCAGCTCCAACCAGTCCACTATGGAGCACAGCTGAGCCCTTCAGCCAAGATGATGGCCACTCTGGAAAAGCATATTTAAGACAGGACAGAAAATGATGGACAGGGAGGAGGGGAAAAAAGAGAGAATCATGAACACTGAGGTCAGAGAAATGAGGAGGAGGTGCTCCATGGCNAATTTGAAAAATAAACAAGCATGGATTCTGGAGCTGCTCACTTGGAAAGAGTAAAAATAATTCCCTATTTATGGTCATCTAACATCAATTTCAGGAAAAAATAAGCTTCATTCGTAGTATTTTATTTATCTATACGTGTGCTGCTTTAATAATTAATTTGTCAAATGGTAGTTATCCTTAGTCGAGATGAAATCAACCACAGAAATCATTACCTGGTTTCGGTTAATGGTGGTGTTGGCAGTTTGTACTGAGTAGGTAGCGACTGCTAATACCAGGTCTGAATGATCCAGGCAGGTAGAAACACAAACTGCCAATACTTTATCAAAATTTATTTACAACTAAGTTCTTTGTGGTATTATTAGCTCTTCACTTGGTGTCACACTAGAAGAAATATCTGAGTAGTACAAATATGCAGTCCAAAAAACATTATTCAGGAAATGTAGTCATTGCACTGTACTTGGTTTTGAGTATTAGTATGTTTTAAACAAGGTCAAGCAGTACCGAGTTTGGAATTTCTTTACAATTGGCACTAAATCACAGACTCACAAAATAGTAGGGGTCAGAAAGGACAGCTGGAAATCATCTAGTCCAACCCCTCTGCCAAAGCAGGTTCACCTAGAGCAGGTTACACAGAGACATATCCATACGAGTTTTCAGTATTTCCAGAGATGAAGACTCTGCAACCTCTCTGGGAAGCCCATTCTAGTGCTCTGTCACCCTCACAGTAAAGAATTTTCTCCATATGTTTAAGTGGAACTTTCTGCATTCCAGTTTGTGCACAGTGCCCCTTGTCCTGTAATCAGCACCACTGAAAATAGACTGTGCTCGTCCTTTTGACATTCACCCATTAGGTATTCATAGACATTGATAAGATGCCCTCTCAACTTTCTATTCTCCAGACTAAACAGACCCAAGCCCCTCAGCTTTTCCTCATAAGAGATATCCTCCAGTCCCCTAATCATCTTAGTAGCCTTCCACTGNGTGACCAGAACTTCCAGTTCCCCATCCCTCTGTGCTGCTGCTTGGAGGAGAGGATTCAGGAGTGGAAGAATGAACACGAGAAATGGGTTTAATGTGCTTTTTNGACATATCCATACGAGTTTTCAGTATTTCCAGAGATGAAGACTCTGCAACCTCTCTGGGAAGCCCATTCTAGTGCTCTGTCACCCTCACAGTAAAGAATTTTCTCCATATGTTTAAGTGGAACTTTCTGCATTCCAGTTTGTGCACAGTGCCCCTTGTCCTGTAATCAGCACCACTGAAAATAGACTGTGCTCGTCCTTTTGACATTCACCCATTAGGTATTCATAGACATTGATAAGATGCCCTCTCAACTTTCTATTCTCCAGACTAAACAGACCCAAGCCCCTCAGCTTTTCCTCATAAGAGATATCCTCCAGTCCCCTAATCATCTTAGTAGCCTTCCACTGGACTTTCTCCAGTACTTCCTTGTCTCTCTTGAATTGGGGAACCCAGAACTGAATGCAGTACTCCAAATGTAACCTCACTAGGGCAGAGAAGAGGGGGAAAAGAGCCTCCCTTGACCTGCTCATCACACTGTTCTTAATGCGCTATCTATATCTTAATAGTTACCAGGATATGAAAGAAAGGTAGATTATAAATAATTAAGGTCAACATCTCCTAACAATTCTAAAAGATGGTGCTATACTAAGTATGTATGTATATACATTTCTATAAACTTACACAATCATGAACAAAATTAATACCAAGAAAGATTCTTTTAAATCCTTTCTCCTCCTCTGTTTTCTGCTTCATTTTATGTTAAAAACCTAGTAATTAGAGGTATATACTCCTTTTTTCAGCTTTTCTATCTGAAACTATGACAACAGAATAGAGTGGGTTTTTTGTTTGGTTTATTTTTTTTTTTTCCCCCAGCATTCATTAATGAAACACCAAAATGTTGAGATTATATTCTGGATGGTAATAGTGTGATAAGTGTGTCCTGTTCTCCATTCCAAAAGGCCCTACTTAATGGTGTTTCTGATTAGGCCTGTAATAAAGTGCATTACACAAATTTTGCAGTTCTTACAGCTGTGTAAAGGGCTGTGAATTTCACAGAGAAGTACATCAGGGGGTAGTTTTGTAATTTTTCAGCTAGCTTCAAGGTAATCCCTTGCTTTGGTCTGAGATAGCTCAGATCCCTCAGTGTTTACCTTCAAAAACACCACATTAGTGCTAAGAAAGCATAAAACACAGCAAGATGAGTCTTTTAAACAGCACTATTTTTGTGAAAATGGAGGGATAATAGCAAGCTAATGATTCTACTGTGTCCATGTGTTTAATAAACCAAACAGGTTTATATTTAGGCTCTGTATTTAGTCACCCACTACCTCTTAGTTGCAACAGTGATTTGTATTCTCTTAGTGCCTCTGGTCTCCACTTGGGACTTGTCAGAAGTATCTCTGTAAGCACCATATGCCTGTGTGGCCACAGGTGATGGCTCTTGTCTGAAGAGTTTAAGGAGGGACCGTTCTGTTCTGTTGACAATGAATAATGGCATATGGGAGATGAAAGGGAACATTGCCTTCTCCGGCTTAGTGTTAGCTTAGTGAGATTTTAATTGTTCTCTTGTCCTCTGTGTTATCAATTATAATGTCGGTTTCTCTGCTCTGGGATTCAATGAACTGTATGGTTTACTGTGAAGCCTGATATTCCCCAATAAGAAATACTTAATCAGATACTTAAAAACATCATGAAAGAATATTTTGAAGTTTTAGTCTGAAATAGTGAATAATGTCTGCTTTCACTGTCCACATTGGGGCCCAATAACCTTCCTAACTGCCTACCACCTATCTCAGCAGAACATCGAAGAGTAATTACAGATGTTATATAATATTTCAAACCAACACAGATTAATTAGATTGCATCATACATTTATTGCTACCTTCATATTTACTCTGTCAGGAATTCTTTGCATTGCTTTCAGTTTAGTATAATACAGATATGCATTTGCTTTATGAAGAATCCTGACAAAGGCAAATATTGGGCAGTTCTAGTAATTAGGCTGGACTTGGTATCTGGATAAGAAATTTCAATATGGTTGTCTACCTGACATTTTATTCGTATCGTGAGACCTTCTGTCAGTTTCTACGAAGACAACTTTGTGATACTTTAAGGAACAGGAAATATTTCAAAACAAAATGCAAACTCTTGCAGCATTATTAATTTTTTTTTTCAAGTGCTGTTTGATAGCAGCTGGAAAGATTATCTGCATTTCACAAGTGCAAAGTGCAAATCCATCAGTGGCAATGATGTTTACAATTTGACACACAGCATCAGTGTATTTAAAATCATATAGAAGATTGCATATTCATGGCTGCGTTCATAACACTGACTACTATTTATGGTTATATTTTCATTTTTAGGACTCAGTAAGAACTGCCTACACCTCTCAATTTTTTTTACCTTCATTTGAAATGATCTTTCAGATTGTTTGATTTCCTTTAGGGGAGAAAAAAAAAAAGTGATATATTTTGAGAATGGAATAAGGCAAGGAGTGATTTTGGGTGGGTTTGTTGTTTTTTTTTCCTTTTTTTCTTTTCTCCCCTCCTAAAGTTTACCCCTTTGATACCTTTAAAGAAATGGGATTCTCTGTGTTCTGAGTCAAATAAGAATGGTTATAAATCATGAATGTTAAAAGTCTTTACTCATCTGACTTTTTCTAGATTATTATGTCTGCTTGTGGATCCATAGGAGATCTTGAAGGGATCCCTGATCTTCTGTGAGAGATGCACAGAAGGCAGCTGAGTTTTATCACATGGAGTTTGACATACCACGTCTCAATCTTCCAAAAGTTTTTCATGGTCATGGAGGGATACAGAATCAGATATAATACTGCTTTTTTTCAGTACAGCAATCTCTGCGTTGTTCTGTTTTGTTCATGCTGAATCAGGATCTCTGTGGTGTTTTGGTAGAATTATTCAAACTATCCCCTTAAGGGATAGTCCATGACAGGTGGTACCTCTTAGTTTCCAGTCTGTAAACATGGTAGGACAAAACTATTTTCAATGTTATCTGTAAATATAAATACATGATGGATTCCATTAATATACAGCATGAGGTTAAAGTCAAACTGCATAATACTAATGTTCATTCCAAATTCCTTCCATGGTTAGTCCTAACTTCTGGGAAAATAGAAGAAGAGGGTGCAAAACGTATGTGTGTACTTCATATTCAGGATGTTGGGAGCAGAAATATCTATGCCTGTTTACTTAGACTTCTTGTTCCTATTGAAATTACTTTTTTGGTTTGTTTTTCTGAATCACTAGGAAATCTACATTTGTCTTCCCAAGTATTTCAGACACATCGTGCAGATACAGCTAATTAAGAGACAGCCACTGGTTGGAGTTTCCCTTAGTGCTTTCCACTGATTTGTTTTTGTTTATGACGTGCTTTGTTTCACTCTGTGATACATTTGTGCAGTCTTATTTAGCCTTCAGATCCTCAAGTTACTGGAGCATCAATGCACACGGCATGAAAAGATATGAGTCATTCATCCATTCCCAGTCTTTCGTTTCCTTAGCTGATTGAAGGGTTCAATAAATTACTGTGGTTCATAATGACTATAAAAGTTAAACACTATTTTTATCTATTCAGCTGTGTTTTAAATACAGCATGGGGATCTATCATTCTGTCATGGAGAGAGGCTCTGGAAGCATTTGACAACTTATAATCTTTCCTCCTTCACATATTCATGAGAAAGGAAGATTATGCATGCAAGCAATAACTTTACACATTAATTATTGAGTCAGATATCAGGAAGACCCTAACTTCATGAAAGACAATGAACAGAAATACTTTGATTTGAAGAAAAGATAAAACTCAAGGGCAAAATTCCTCAGGTTTGAATAACAACAGATAATTTCCTGCCCTTCCTCTTCTATCCCTTATCTAAATTTCAGGCTAGGATATCTATATTATGAAAAGTCCCTAAGGAAGAGCAGAAGCGAGCAGCAGGAGATACAGCTGTTATTGGGACTTGTTAATGGGTTTGAGCAGTGCCTGACTGGTGCCTATTACAGGTGGTGTAATGAGATCCATCTCTCAGTGAATCACTTGAGTTTCTTGGTACTCTGCAGGGAGTCAGCAGGGGCATGACCCTATAAATTCCTACATTTTGATACACTACTTTCTTTCTAGATGGAGCCAGAAAGTTGCCTTGCCCAGACTATGCAGGGTGGGCTTCTAGTACATACTTCTACCCTCCTTATTACCCTGTTGCTTGAGTTACTGACTCAGTGAACCCATCTCAGAGCATCAAATGGTGCTGAGGTAGCCCCTTTTTTTGTTTATGGCTGTTGGTGGTTCATCCTACTGACTCAGAGTAATTTAACTGGCTGTATTTTGGAAACCCCATACACTCATTCTTAGGTTATTAGTGCTTTTTTGATGCTAGCACTTATAATTCATCTTGGAATTTTGCAGGAATAATTCTCTGAAAGGATATGCTTTAAAGAGAGAAAAATGCTCCTATTGCCCTTCCATCTACACACTGTAACATGGAGACAATGCTTGGCAGGAGTTACCCTATGCTCTCAAATAATCTTTCACAGATTAAAAAAAATGGAGGCATAATGAGCAATTCTTTTTATTCATGAGACAACTGGATATGAGGCTTCCCACAGACATTTTTTTTCAGATAACGTCATCTGGATATGAAATAAATTCAGTGCAAAATGAGAGATGTTGACTTTAACCTGCAGAGGTTTATGATAAACTCTGTGGTTTAAATCATAAATACTCCATTTCTAATGATTTTAGCCTTTTCTGGATATTGCACATGATAAGAAAAAAGCAATTAAAGTTATCTACATACATGTATGTAAGTGAATTAACACAGCAGCAATTACATGTATGTAAGTGAATTAACACAGCAGCAATTACACTTGGCACTGTTGCATAGTTTGTTCTGTGTCCTGCCTTAATATATCCTGCTCTAAAAAGGGGCCCAGGTAAGACTGGGGTTGTGTAGTTTGCAATTGCCATGGTTTTTATACTTTTGAGGCTTTATCCTATGGTCACAATTGTTTTGCCAGAAATTGTATTAGTGCCTCCTAGAATATACTTCTTCTTATTTTATTATATTTTATTTCTTGAGATGTGCATAGATAGGCTTTTAACCTATCTTTGCACAAAACGCATACAGTTCGTAGACTTTTTTTCTGCCTTCTTCTGTTTCTTCATAGTGTCACACTTGGAAAAAAATGCTATTTTGAGAACTTTGTTACACATCAGAGCTACTCTTAACAAAGCACAAAAAAATGCATTGTTTGAAAGATAGAAACCAATATATTTTTACAACTTCAGAAATTTCTACAGCTTGAGGTGGTTGTTTCACATTTGTCTTCAGTCCATGTCATTTACTTCAGTTAAATATATTTTCCTTGCAGGCTGCCCTGTTTATGACCATCTTCTATTAGAATTCCCTCATTAAATCATTGTGTTATCATTGCATTCACGTTTATTATCTGCTTTTCAGGCTTCCTACTTTTTTTTTGTTAAGGCACCATAGGGTTGTTTGTTTTCTTGAATTTCTTGCAACAAGTTCTTGTGGTGTTTGGAATTCATTCTAACTTATGTACGCTCTTATGAAACATCCCCACTATATCCAAGTGCCTTTTGGTTGTCTGCTAATGAAGAGTGCTACCACTTGAGACTTGTTCTTTTTCTCACCCTTTCACAAAGGAAGAGTGTTTTGTTTTGAGGAGGTGAATTGAAGATTAATGTTAGGAGACATTGGAAAAGAACCATACCTTGTCCTCCCAGCAAGAGCTTGAGACAAACCATCAGGTATTACAGTCAGCGCTACTGGCTTAAAAAAAATATAATAACACTGAATATTTGTTTACAATCTTTTAGATTGTTTAATCAAAGAAAACAGAAAATTGACATTTCTTGATAGGACATTTAGGAAGATTAATCCAGTCATAGTTTCATTTTAAAAATTGGCTTGATTCAGATAGGACGTCTCTCAGACATTCATCTTCACCAGAAAATATATTTACAATAAATGTGGAGCCCCTTTTTGATAGTCTCAGACTGAAAACCAGAGTATTTATGCTTCAATGAATGTCACTTAAATCCTAACTCTGAGGTTCTTTCTGAGGACCCTGCGCCTGAGGGCAAGAAAAGTGAGTTGCTTCAAGTACATCCTTTAAAGAAATTTAAAATTTATCAGTGTTTTAAAAGTAGTTGGCAAAAGCACACTTTTAAGAATGAACTTCTGTGTTACTTAGCAGTCAGTTAAATATGTTGCTGTATTGATTCTGGTCCTAATTTATATATTTGGAAAAAATATGATCTATTAGTCAACAACAGTGTATAGCCTTTGCAAAACAGATACATAACTTCATTTCAAAGGAATGCAGGGTGGAGATGTTGGGTTCTGTAAAATATTCAATTTCCCAGATAGTTTCTTTTCTTATTTTTATGAATCAGAACGTGTTAGGTCCAAATGCATATTTTGCATTTCCACCATAAGCTTTTTTTTTTTTTAAATCTCAATGATCTCTAATTAATCAATCTTTTTCTTCACATCCTACAGAAGAGAAATTATAATAGTTTATCATTAAATTCTGTGATTTTTCTGGGTAATGGCAACCCATGAACATCTTGTTTCTATAGTAGATCAGAGGAGGAAAAAGATTAATATGAAAAAAGTTTTTTAATATGAGGGTGGCCACACACCTCACAGAGGTTGCTTAGAGATTTTGTGTAGTCTCCATACTTGGAGTCATTCAAAACCCAACTGGGCACAGTCCTAGACAGCCTGCCGTATGTCACCCTGTGCTGAAAGGGGGATTGGACTAGATGATCTCCAGAGGTGCCTTGCCACCTCAGCTATTCTGTGATCCCCATTGATTACACTGGTGCTCATCGCAAATTTGCTGATGACACCAAGCTGGGAGGGAGTGTCGACCTACCGGAGGGCAGGAGGGCTCTGCAGAGGGATCTGGATAGACTGGAGAGTTGGGCTGACTCCAATGGAATGAGGTTCAACAAGGCCAAGTGCCGGGTCCTGCACTTTGGCCACAACAACCCCATGCAGTGCTACAGGCTGGGCACAGAGTGGCTGGAGAGCAGCCAGGTGGAAAGAGACCTNAAAGTCTTTCCCATAAGGACAGAAAAATCTGTTCAATTTTTCCGCATTGTTTCATGGCAACGTCTTCATTTTCCCCATCAATACAAGTGAATTAATTTAAATTAAACATAACATACTGCAGTCCCTTAGGAGTAGGAGACAGCAGTACTAGATGCTTAGTCCATCTCTCTGCAACTTTGAGATGGCTTGATTTCGTGGTACTAGGCTAACACCTGAGAGTAGCATTGTTCATTTATTCTAATGAAAAGAAAAAGCTAAAACACTCCTCAGTGTGTCTCTCTCTCTGGATTATATATTTGTGCAGATACTGCTGTTCGTTTATGTAGTGCTGTGTTCCCTTTTTTCCTTCTGTAACAAGTGTATGGGAATTAGGGTTACTCATTAAGTTAAGTACTCAGTAACCTGTTCCCTTGTGGCAGGAAGTCCCTGGGCTTCCCTGGGAATAAAGCATTGACAGAAAGATGAAAGCTTAAGTGGGGACTTCAGAAAGCTGGTGCTTCTGGGTTTTGGGTTCTGCAAGGATTCATCCCTTGTTTGCTAGTTTACAGTTCACTCCAGCCTTTGTGCTGAACAGTGGGGCTCTCCTTTTCCTTTACTGAGATATTTGGAGACACAGGCATTCTTGAAAATGGGTTTATTTTCATTAAAAATGTATCTGCAGAAGACAAATAAATGAGCTTCCACACAGCCTGAGTTTGAGACACATCTCCCTAGTTACCATGGATTACATCTAATCAAAAGCTTTGTGTGATATGTACAGCTGTCTAGGAGTTAATAAGTTTCTTTAGACAAATGCATAATTTCATTAGGAACGCAGGCCATGGATTGGCTCAAAATTCTTCAGTATAGCTAAGAGTTTGTCCATAGGGTCTTCTACAGGACATCCTGAGCTTGCATTTCATAGTGTGGTAGCCTTACAAGATCTATCTCCAGATGTGAAACAACATTGGCATAGCGACACACTGGAGTAGTTAGACTCTGCTAAACATCTGTATTGATGCCGGTAACTGAGTTTTGGATCTGTGCAAATCAATTCTTCAAGATTTTATCTTCTTCCTAGCAGAAGTATGGGGTGAAGCTGCCATGTAATTTCTTACCCTTTAGTACAGAAGCAACCAGGGGCTTGATCTGCCTTTGTTTGTTTTTTTGGGTTTTTTTAGGTGGCTTGTTCAAAACAACATGAAACATGGAATTGCACCATTTAACTCGTGAGTGCCTTTCACACTGTTGCAGATCTGTTTGCATGTTGCAAACTACACTGTACCTGCCATTCCAAATTTTTCCTTCATTTGGAAGTTACTTTAATCTGGTATTGTTTTGGTGGTTATGGGGTTATTTTCTCTAGAATTAAATTAATCTTGAGTGTCATGATATGTCACGTGATGATGTGATTTTGGTACAACTTGCTGTGAAAGTTCAGTATTTTTTACTTGCTACCTATAAGAAATACTTTCATGCTCATGGTATTGCATGGTTTTTGTGTATAGAAGATGACTTTATCAATGTGTAATACAGTTTTTCAGATAAAGGTCTTTTAGGGGAAAGATGCTTATGAAAATAATTGCATTTGCAGTATGTAAACAGAAAAATAGGGTGAAAAATGACTCAGGTTGGAAGGAACCTATAAAGATCATCTCGTCCAACCTCCATGCTGTCAGCAGGGACATCTTTAACTAAATCAGGTTGCTCAGAGCCCCCTCCAACTTGACCTTGAATGCTTCCAGGGATGGGGCTTCTTCCACCTCTCTGAGAAACCTGTGCCAGTGTTCCACCACCCTCACTGGAAAAAAAAAACTTCCTTATAACTAGTCTGGATGTACCCTCTTTCAATTTTGTCCTGTCAAAGTCTTGCACTCAACAAGTCTCTTGACGTTTGGGGTAGTGTTTGTTTGATTTTGTTTGCTGCTTTTATTGGTCTTCTGAACACTGAACCTCTGATTAGCAGTTGTGTCTTTTTTAGGGTATGTCTAGCTTGTCTTTCAGATGGACACTGAAATGAGGGTGTTGTGTGTGTGTTGTTTTATATATATATTTCTTTAAACTGGCTTGTAGTTTTCGCTTGTGTAGTGAAACTTCTTGGGACAATACTTTTTTCATTAATTGCAGCTATAAAGTAGTGGAGAAACAGATAGAGATGTGTGTAATATTTCCTGTTGTGATGTTTGAGACAGAATAGATGAATGAGTCATTCATTTAAGTAGCAGTGCTGATAATGAAGGCTTTGAGAAAAATATTAAATTCTGTCATTGTGATCTGCCTGTGCTCAGGCTCCTCATCCTGAGATTGACAATCCCAGGTCATCCAGGTCTGCTGCAATGCAGCCTGCTCTGGCAGTCATCCACTGCTGCTCTGCCTGCTGACCCCTTTTCCCATCATAACTTCTGAAAACCAAACTATCAGGGTGCAAGGTGGAGGGACCTGACATCTGCATCAGTGGCGCAGGGCTACATCAAGGCTCACTGCTGGGGAGGAGGCAGGGCTGCTGCTCTTGGGAAGGAGGGAAAGAGTGACTGACGTTTTAAAATAACTACTTCACTTCTGTGAGTGTGCGCATGCAAGAGTTTTGATGTCTTTTGCTACTGGTGTTATAGTACTTGTGGTTGCTGCTTGTTTTCAGCTGATGTCTCCACTGCTCTTTTTTCTCTCACAACTGAGTATCAGCTTCTGCCCTTGTCTGATCTACAATTACCACCCCCTATAACTTATGCCTCCCACTTTTTCTCACAGAAAAATAATGAGTTCTACTGATTATTTTCCTTATTCCTTCCTACTCCCTCAGCACCAAGCCTCACTAGCCTCCCCACTCCTAGAGGGGGGAATGAAAATAGCAACAAAATTACTAATTTTTCTGTCAGTCTCTTATTTGCCGCTGTCAGTGCTCTCCTGTAGCTCAGGTTCCTGAGGGGAAGGGTGAAAATGCAGGTGGTTGATGGGACCTTACATCTTCTTGCACAGAAAGGTAATAATGCACCAGTTTTTCAATTGCATGGAACTACATGAGGAAGCTAAATACAATTTTTTAATGACTATGTTAGCAAAGGGGAACCAATCCACTTTTTTATTTTTCTTTTTGAATGAAATAAATGCTGTTTAGTTAATTATTGCTTGCTGTTAAAAACAAAGCAAAAGAAAACAAAACCTTTATTAGGTTATAAAATAGATCTGCAGAATTAGTTACTTTTTAAGCATAGCAATAAACTGTTGGTTTTATTTGACTAAGTAATTTGAGATACTTTTCTCTAAAACAGCAAGAAATGTAAACCCTCCATTCATGCTGTGTTTAAAGCAATTTTGAAAAATTTGAACTGGTAATACCAGGTGTATTTTGTTTCTCTAATAAGATGTTTATGAAAAATGTGGAATGATCCATCTAGGCCTGATTTCCAACTGATATCAGGTATGTCAGAGCTTGCCAAATTAATTGTATTCAATCCGGTTAACAGTAATTGTTTTTATTTTTATTCTTTCTTATTCATTAAACAGAACTCTAACATCTCCTGCAAAAGGGCTGGGATGAGTTTTTGATAGTCTGTAAAGATCCATATGAGCAAAAGTGGCTTTAGCATTAATCCATGCCATGCTAAAATTTCAGTTGGCATCCTAGTGCTGGAACAACATTTCTCACCACTGGGATTTGCCTCCTGATAGCTCTCTCACACCAATTTAATCCATCTCAATGAAAACTATGAACAGCAAATGGTACTTTACACTCACTGCAAAGCTGCCTAGTTCATCTCCAGTGCTTGTTGTGGATATACAGGTCCAAGCAGAACAGTTTAATTTGGCTCTGGGTGCAGCTGCCTTCTAGCAGGGCTGGATCCTGCTGGGGTCAAAAGGTGTCCTGGAGCTCAGGGCTTCACAGGACTCGTAAGTACCTTATGTCCCAAGCATGGCAATACTTCTGCAAGCAGCAGAGCTGATGGACACAGAAGCACCAAGCTCCTGTGAGACATCATCTCTCATGCAAGCTAAGAGTTACTAGCTCTTGTCATTTTGTTGAGTGCAGGAAAAGCCAAGGACAAGGGGTGATTGACTCTCACAGCAGTATAAGAGCTCCTGTCTATTGCTAAGTGCTATCTTTCAGCTTAAAGCATCAGTTGTCCCCACATTGGTGCTCTCTCCATTGAGAGATGTTCTTTGAAAATTTCCCCATGCAAAACAGAAGGTGTGGGGTTTTTTTGGTTGTTTGGTTGGTTTGTTGTTTTGTTCTGTTTTGTTCTGTTTTTTTGGTTTGGTTTGGTTTTTTTGTTCTTGTTTTTGTTGTGGTTGGTTGGTTCTTTTTATTTATATAACATCACTTTGCATGCTGATGGCTTTAACTACACCGGTTGCTAGTGCTCTACTCTTGGGTGCTGTAATTCTGCTTCATCCTTGCAGGTGAATTGCTAATAATTTGCCTAAATTCAGATCCATGGTGAAACTTGAAGGTGAAACCATGCACTGTGATCCCTGATATGGTTTAATGCCACTGTTAAGAGGAAAGGTGGCCATGGCAGTGACAGAAAAATTGTTCTTAGACAATAAAGCCAGCTAGAAAAGTTTTCAACCATGGTGGTGTAGGAAATAGTGTTTCTTTCTACCATGGTGGTGTAGGAAATAGTGTTTCTTTCTATAGGATCAGCAGCCTAAATTGTTAGATACATTGCTTCATAGTTCAGCAAAGTGAATGGCTTGATTAATCAGAAATGTCTTCCTATGGAAATGGGGTCTGATTATTTATTATTATAGAAAATGTGCTGGCTTTCCATAGATAAAGTCATTTTTTATGTGGTCAGAAGTTCTTTTGCTTTTAGAGGATAATATAGCTGTTCTCTTTCTTCACAGCACTGCTTGAGCCGTCTGTTGTCTTTAATTCTCTTTTAATGAGACTCGTTTTCTGCAGATTGGAAAAATTTTCCTGAGACACCTAGTTTTCCAGTGGCTGGAGCATCTTCCTCAGAAGTCCTCATCCTCACCCTTTTTGCATATCTTTGTATTTTTGAGATTCATTTGCCTTATTTTGCTGAGTATTAGTCACAGGTTCTCCTTATTCCTTTGTTCTTTCTTTCAGCAGATCACCTCATTTTCTATTTTCACACCATTACCCACTTACTCTTCTGTGAGTTCTAATACTTACTTGCCTCCCTTTTCTGTTCCTCAGCAATAAGGGGAGACCTTATCACTCTCTACAACTGCCTGAAAGGAAGTTGTAGCAAGGTTGGTGTTGGTCTCATTTCCCAGGTAACAAGTGATAAGACAAGAGGAAACAGCCTGAAGTTGCATCAGAGGAGGTTTACATTTGATATTAGAAAAAATTTCTTCACCAAAAGAATTGTCAGGCATGGGAACAGGCTGCTCTGTTAGTGGTTAAGTCACTATCCCTGGATGTATTTAAAAGATGAGGTGTTATTTTAAAGTGCAGATGTGGCACTTAGGGACATGTTTCAGTGGTGGACTTAACCGGTGTTAGTCCATTAATAGGTGATGATCTTAAGTGTCTTTTCCAACCTAAATAATTCTGTGGCTCTGTGATTTACAAACATTTTGCTCTTCTTTCCTTCCATTTCACATCTTATTTTCCTCATTTCTGAGGGTGTTTGGAGCACTCCAAACTTATCCATTAAGCCTGATTCTCCTGTTACTGGTTTTGCTTTTGTATCCTGGCTAGAAGATTCCCATTTTCCTCATCTGGGAATCTGTTATCAAAATCTTCTTTTCCAGATTTGCAGGTTTTCAGTATATCTCACCTTCCCTGTTACATTTTTTCATTCCCCATCCAAATTTTGCCTTCATCCTCAGCTGTGGCTTAGTCTTGGGATCTTTTCTTTTGTGGAACCTGTTAGATTACATTTCTTACACATACGTACTCCTGCTTACTGAAGTTTATCTAGTCATTCTCTCCGTGTCCCATCTTCTGCTGCCTGGACAAACACTTAACTACTGCTACAAAAGCATTAAAAAAGAAAAAGCTCCCAGCAATGTCTCCCACCTTTAACTTCACATGAAAACTCCACTGTGTTTCTGTTTTGTTGACTTTGTCACTGGCTATTTTATCAGTGAGCTCCAGTTAAAGCTAAAAAAGTGCTGAAATTGACTTTTGTAGGGTTTTTTCACAAGCCTGATTTATCTGAAGGGTTTGCTTTTCTCTCTATTGGAGTAATCTTGCTCCAAAGTTGCAAAGAACAGCTCCTAAATAGGTAAGAGTGTCATCTACCTTAGATTTCTGCAACTGTGACTACTATCTCTGGGAACACTGTGTTCTCCATACATTCATTGGTGGGGAACAGGAAGTTTTAGTTTAGGATTTAGTTGACCTGCTTAGACAAAATGTTTTGGGGGAGAAAAAGCATGCAAATTGCTACAGCAGATGGCTTTGAGGCATTCTTTTATCTTTCTTCTCAGAAAGATAAAACCACTCAGTCCAACAGCTAGGTCCAGACTTCCATTCTTAGTTGTTTTTTGCTTGGCAAATATTTTTTTTTGCTAGAAACTGTTGCAGTGAATATTGCTTTTTCCTTGAAAGGATTGCTGTGTTACTCAGCAGCCTAGTTTCTGATGAATTTTTAAATATTTAATAAAGCAATTTGTCCGTAGAAAGCACTATTTCAATTGTCTTTGTGTTCTTATGTGATGACTGAAGAGATTGACAAAGTACTACTTTGTATAATATCTATACTTATTTCCAAAACAGAAGAAGATAGATGTTTTCAATTTAGCATAGAATTCCCTACAGTACTTATCAGGCTTTACAGTCTTAACATATTTAATCAGTTGTAAAAGATCCTCTTACTCTCTGATTTATATAATAGAACTTAGCATTTCTATTTTTGCTTCATTTGACTCCAGAATGTTTTCAATGTTATAGAAAAAAAATTGACATTTTGTTATACTTATTTTCATGTTAATTTTTTCAACATATCACTGTTGATAAAATTTTCACTTTTTAAAGACAAAAAAAAAAGCCATATCCTTAAAACAAAAAAGATATAATATTTAATGTCAAGAATATTACCAACATTTTATGTGATTGTTTTTCCTCAACATCATATTGACTGAGATTTTCAAGGGACTAATGGCTGGTCATGTATTTTGAACTCTCCATCTGCTGGACAGCTTTCCATGCCTTACGGGGACTGCTGGACTCTTTCTTTTCTCTCCCTCCCTCTCTTGATAGCAGAATTATAGGAAGAATTGTGAGTTATATAAACGTTCCCTGGCAGTCCCAGATGTGTTATCTGGTAGCACAGCAGTTCATCCACTGATGTGAAAAATGCTTTCTTGCTCCTTAGTTTTCATTCAGTTTCAAGCACATCTTTTGGTCATGAGTGATGCTTCCTCTTCTCCTGTCCAGTGGGTGACACTGTCCAAGGGCTGAGGATCTTCCAGACATGTTTCCTGGCTGTCAGCATTCTCAGTGGGCAGTTCTGCTGAGAGCAGACACAGAGTAGCTGGTGGCAACATGCATGGGTCAGGACTGAAAGCAGGTGGTGGAGAAGGGGCAGGTGGCTGCTCAATGAGACTGCTCTGTCTTGCAGCTGCAAGTTAAGCCCACAAATAAATCAGTTGCTTGTGACTGACTGGCAAAATGAAGGTCAGTTCCAGTCAAAGCAGAAACCTTGGCAGGAGCATATGTCTTACTTAGCTATGATACTTCTAGAATTTTTGAGCCTAATGCACCCTTCCTCTCAGAACTAGCAACAGTATTAATGTGTAGACAATTGTTTCCATCTTTGCCTTTTCATAGCAGTTGCTTGAATTAACTAATTAAATTAAAATGCCTCAATTTTAGTTCTTCAAGGTACTGTTGTATTTGTCAGGAAGGTTTGGAGACAGATCACAGATCCATCTTTTCTATGGCAGATGCTGCAGGAATGGTGTTACCTCACTGGTAGGCTTTAATTACTTGTTGAATGTGTTTTGACTAGCTTGAAAATGTCTAACTCTAATTAAATGCTGGGTTTTATTCAGGTCCTCCAAACAGGAGGCTGAGTATAAACATGTGAAGCTCGTAACTATACCTGTTCAGTGTCTTTGCCCGGTCATGGAGGCCTATGAAGACAGATGAGCCAAGAGGGTATTACAGACAAAAAGTTTAAAAAAGTATACCTGTAGGGTGATATGTAAAGTGTCTATCTGGCCTCCTCTGATAATTTTTACCTCACTGTTTTATTATTGCTATGCAGTTTTCCTGAAATTGCAGGGTTTTCCTTCATTGCAGGGTTACCTGCAATGAAGAATTTGTTACTAATGCTTGGTATCAGGGAGTGAGAAAATAAAGGATTGTGGTGTTTCTTAAAGATAAAGTTTGCATTTAAAAAGCTGTTACAATTATGCCTTTGATTCTCTCTGTACACATTGCGTACTATTCCTCAGAGCCAACCTTTCTGGGTGCCGGGAAGAAACATTATTTCACAAATGCAATTACAGCTGGGGCAAAGATTTTTAGGAGTTGTAAGGCAGTGTCCTTACAACAAATTAAAGTAACAAGAGGCTAGTGCACAATCTGTCCAGTTGGCAAAAAAAAGGAAAAATTTGTTTACAAGTGAAGGGTAAGAGCACTTTAACTTGGAACAACTCAGTAGATGATGCAGTTGCTAGGTAATGTCTTTCATTTCTGGAAAAAGTCTTGAGGTGAAAGCTAATCAATAAGGTAGATACAGCATGATGTCATTTGTTGCCATGGTTTCTGAACTTAGCAGTCTGTTATCTGCAAATAATATTGATGGTTGCTATGCAGTTGAGTATTTTCATACTGTTGTTTTGCCATTATAAAGCTCTTTAATCTTGGCTAAAGATTCAAAGAGCAGCGTGTCTAGGAGTTTAAACATTTTTATAGATAGGCTTGTATCACAACCCTAAAATATCTTGAAATTTACTATCTAATAAACAACAGGCATCAGCAGGAAGTGAACAAGGTTAACATTTTTATGATTAAAGTTCCACAAAGCAGTTGACATTTTCTAGTAAATTAATCTGCAAATTAAATATCTCTGTGGAATTGGTGTTATGACTCATTACATGGCAGATAGAGTAAAAAAGGGGTAAGCAGTCAATCCTCTGGATGATAGGGCAGTCAAATGTATAAAGCTGCAAATGGCTCAAAAGACATCACAAATTCTTGAACAATATCCTTGTGCCTCTTATACCTTTCAGTGTTGGTTTGTGTCTCTTTATTATGATTGGGTTTTGCTAGAAAATATAGCAGCTTATGTTAAGCATCAGGCAGTTGGACAGTCTGAAAGAGAGATGAGACTTATTTTTCCTGATAATTGTCAAGGTGAAGGAAGAGCATTATCAGTCAGGTCCTTTAAATTAAACACAATACTTCATTTTTCATGTTCTGTGGAGAAGGTTAGTTTTAGTAGAACGTCGTATATCCTTTACTTGATTTATTGGCATCTCTTCATAGTAGTTTTTCTCAATAGTTTGAGTTATTGAAAGCATTTTGGAAAGAAACGAATGAAAAAGAGATGAAGATAGAGCTCAGTGAAAGCTAGAGAAGGTAACACAGGGTGATCTGAAAGATTAGGTGATTTGTAGAAGCACAAAATGTTCAGTACCCATCAGCGTAACATTTTAAAGGAAGGGAGGGCCCATGGGACAAAGTGGAAAGAGAAAAAAACTATAGAGAGAAAAGCAGAAAAGAAAGAAGCTGCTGATAGAACTGTTTTTATTGGGGTGAGAGAAGGGAGGTGAGGAAGTGTAGAAAAATATCAGATGATGGCCTGCTGAGTTGTAGGGGTTTTACATTTTCAGATTGACAATTGCCATGCTGTCTAGTTTTTACTTCATTCTCCAACAGATTCCTCCTCTTCCATTTTGGCTGTTCTATGCCTTAACAATACATTTCTTTAGGAAGCATTTTGACACCTTTTTTCTTGTCGTCTTCACACACCTCTCATCTGTGCAGTGACATTGACTATCACATTTCTTTTGAACAGAGTAGTAATTGCCTTCGTAGTCCTACTTGTTGTCTTAACATAGCGATTGAATTGTCAAGGGTGTGCACCCAATTGGAGACCTGAGGAAGATGTCACTGGGTAAAGTGACGCATATGTCTAAAATCGTGCTCTTGCAAAATGGGTAAAGGTGTTCTCAATGACTCCTCTTCTGGAACTCCTCTAGAAATTCCCTGTTGGCTGTGCAGAAACACAATAGCAGCCTTCAATGAGTGTATTGTCAAAGCACAGCTACTCAGAGGAGGCAGATGGAGGAGACATGCTGGCTTGATGATGATAGCAGATGTCAACAAGTTAACAATTTGAAAAGGAAACCAGCAACACAGCAGTGGTTTTTACCCAAATGTTTAAAGAGAGGGAGGAGAAGGGGAAAAAAAAAAAAAAAAGAAAGAAAAAAGAGAAGCAATTGGAAAAGAAGATACAAATCAGCAGTGCTGATCAGCAAGAGCTGTAAAAGACTATCTGCTGCTAAATCTCTAAAGTGGTTCTGTTGAGTAGATTTATCTAAAGAAGTATTTCACTGTTAGGCTGTCACAAAGGGAGAGCATTTACTATAGAAGCCATATGCCAACTGTGCAATTAAGCTTCCAGTCATACATCCCATGTATACTAAAGTCAGGGGCAAGTCTCAGACATTTGCAATTGCTGTTGCATAACTTAACTCTTGCTTTTACAATCCTGGATATTCAGTAACATGCTTATCTTTTATTTCTCCGGGGTTTTTCTCTTAGGGATATTTGGTTTCTGTGTTTTGTTTTTTTTGTTTATGGATTGCTTTTTTGTTTGTTTTTTTTTCTCCCTTAAGAAAAACTAATTTGTCAGACCTTTTTAATACTCTTTCACAGTATAAAGCAATTCAATTTTTAAAAGATTAAAAGAAGCATACAAAAAGCCCACACACTTTATTATATGAGAGACAGCTTGGTACTTTGTACTAGTGAACAACTTCATAAAATATACATACAATAGTGGAAAGTCTCAGGCAGCTTTAGCAAAAGTATTTCTTAACTTGTGAATTTCTACTGGTTTTCTTAGGCCAAATTTCTATACCAAGAGCCATTGCTGGACACTGAGTATAGGTGATAAGCAGACATGGAACTTTAGGTACCTTCTATTAAAGTAAAAAGATAAGAGAAGCTGCACACAGGAAAGTCCCAACAGTCACTGTGACACGCTATGCATTGCGCATGCCTGATGAAACCTTTCAATCTGAAAGGTTCCTTTCACATGGGAGTATGATTTTTCCATGTAGCATTGGATTTCCCAGTGTCACTGAGCACTTAACACAGATTTGGAGTAGGTTTTCCAAGCATGCTATGGAAATTAAAATGTACCAACATAAGCAATTAATGAGATACCCTGGGCTTTGAAGCCACAAATGGGTCTAAATTCAGATGACAGAGTCTGGAACAAAAAGTTGTCAGCTATAGATACAAGTGTTCTAAGCGTGTGATACAGTTACATGTTAAGTTAGTTGGTTGCAGCTCCTTCAGTCCTATTGATAGTGCTGATGTAGTAGCTGATGCAGTTACTGCAGTTGAGAGGTGCCTAGTAAGATTAAGGAAAATGCAGGTATTTAACCCAACTACATACATGCTTTAGCTACTGTTGGTGCTATTTAAATAAAATCTCAGAGCTTGCTGCTAAAAGCTCACTTCAATGTACAAAATTCTTGAAAAAAAGTAGTTCAAAAAATCTGAAGTTTGGAAATTACTGAAGTAATTTCTAAAGATTTATTAAAGCAATTTTAATTTCATTTTATGTCTGTATGATTCAGCTAAGCTCTTCTCTGGAACTTTTATATCTTTAGTCGAGGTCTTGGGTCAGTCATCCTGCAAATAATCTCTTTTTATGAGTAGACTTAAGGCATGTTTGTTTTCTGTGTATCGATTTAGAAACAGAATGCTAGTTCCCAAACCCAAACAAGTAGTTGTTCTTGTAATAGTTGCAGCACATTTTTTTCTCAAGTATGAAGAGATAAATGCACAATTTTATTTTACAGTGTACTGCAGAAAAAAAAAAAAAAGTGTGCTTGTTGCTTGAACCTTGTATGCAAACCCCAATTTCTCACCAGAACATATCCACAAAAACAAGCCCACCACCCCAAAATTCCAAGAACCTAATAGAGCAATCCTGTGCACACTGAAAAATAAATCCTTTGTGGTTTTTGTAGCTTCAAAGTACAAAAACATCAATATTCCCATCTGATGTTACAACTGGAAGTTGCTGTACAAGATGTACTTTGCCTCAGTTTTTACCAGTAAGACAGGTGGCCCTCAAGGCAACTGGCCTCTGGAGCTGGTAGACAGAGAGAGGAAACCAAATAGCCCTCTTGTACTCCAGGAGGAAGTAGTTAGAACCTTACTGAGTCATCTAGATCCCCACAAGTCTATGGGACCAGACGGGATCCATCCTAGGG
>VWZY01012527.1:48662-69245 GCA_013399075.1 Chloroceryle aenea
TTTTTTTTGCACCTGGCCATTTAATTATCACTGCTCTGAGGGCTTTGGAATGGACCAGCTGTGGGAGTTTGGGTGGGTTAATTCCTCATTTAAGCTCTGGGGATTTCTTCTGTGAGGTTGATTGAAGGGCAGACTCTGTCAGAAGTTGTGCTATGTAACTATTTCCTGAAGTCTAGTCCAGAAAAATTGCGAGGATTTATTGCTTTCCAAATGTCCGACAGAGTATTTGAAGATGTATGTTTCTACATGAATAGACAGTACCTTAGATAGCCCTGTGCATAGGATATTTCATTCTAATTACATTAATTTCGGAGTTTCTGAGGCGTATGCTAAATATTTTAGACCAACTATAGAGGTAAATTACGCAGTTAAGGATGTGTCATAGGTGAGCTATGAAAAACATACAATGCCAATGATTGCTTATTGTTGTTTCCACCAAGATATAACAGTGATATACTTCTGATTGCCATGGGGAAAGGATAGTTTGGTATTTTTTTTTTAACTAGTGTTTATGTGCATGCTTTTATTAATACAGAGACTATTTGTAGTTTGTCTTCAGAGGGTAGGGTGTAGAATCATTTTGTGATTTTTATTTCATCTACTTTACTGATATCATGACTTTTAACAATTATTTATTCTTACAGGGAGATGTGAATGTGGCCAATGCACTTGTTTCCCTCCAGGAGATGGCCGAGTTAATGGAAAAAACTGTGAATGTGATGATCGACAATGTGAAAATGCAGACAGCATTATCTGTGGGGGTATGAGTTCATTTAATATAATAGAATTAATATAAACCTTGACAGTTATAAAATTTCTGTTCCCCTTGATTTTATAACATAATGTGACTATACACTATTGACATCATTGATTAATTATAATAGATTACACATTTTTGCAAGAAACAAACAGTTTCAGTTTAAAACCATATCCTCTCACCCTATCACTAGTCCCTCCCTATCTTTCCTGTAGGTGTCTGTTAAGTACTGGAAGGCTGCTATAAAGTCTAAATTAATTAATTCATTTTTAAAGCATATACTTTAGCTTATATTCCTAGTTTTGAAACAACAAATAGAAAGGAAGGACAGCCCATCAACTTATCAATCAGTTGTAACCTCAACATTAAATTTTCCACTTTCATTCAAGAAGATAGTTTACCTACTAATGATTCTCTGTGAGTGGAAGGAATTATATGGGAAAACGCAAGTCAGGTGACTGTGTCCCATTTGAAATTGCACTGTACAGCATTTGTTGGCAGGAAGGCCCACCATGTGATTTTTTAACTCTTCCAGGGAGCTCAGCTTCTTCCTAAATCTTTTCCCAAATTCATAGAGGAACTGCCAAATCGTGAATCTTAGTGTCTTGGGCTTTCTTATAAGTAAAAGGGGAGGAGGAAGCATGACATAAGGTTTCAATTCACCAAGATCTGAGCTGACCTCTGAAGTGCCTTAGGGAGACTAGAACATCTTTGCTCACTAGCTTTCTTGTGAGGTGAAGATAATCTCTAGAGTTTTAGTCTTCCCAGTTAGAAGTAATGCTACTTCTCATACTGTCCCATAAAAATTGTTGGATTTCTGTTGTAGATCTGTTGGGAATCCAGTGGTAAATAAATGGAGGATAATTTTTTTTCATATTCTTGATATTTTATTCCTTGTTTTGCCTATTGTATTTCTAATTATATTTTGAGATATTTGAAGATTATTCTGGATTTGGTTGTAATTTATTCCTTTGAAGCATGTTTCTTATGTTATGTTTTTTGCGTGATTCCATTCTTTTCTTTTACAGTCAAGAAATGTTTTGCCCTTCCTCTGTTTCTGTTTTTATGCCAAAGTGTATCTTTCTTTGCACTGGTTTTTAATATGTGAAGTGTGCTGAGATTCAAATTGCAAACATAGAGGTCTTAATGATCACATAGTTCTCTTCTATACACCAGTTTATTTTCCTTCTCTTGGCTTCTTTTTTTTTACTGCTGTCAGATCCTGAAACCTTATCTTCTTTGATTATCCAATGTACATCTGTGCTTCTGATTCCATCTGCTTCAAGGGGCCACTGCTCACCCCAATAATTTAAGGCAGAACCTATTTAGGTGGAAGTACTAGGTTCAGGAATGTTTACCTTCAGAAAATCCCCATCAATTGCAGCTTTCTGGTCAATGTCCATTTAGCGAGTGAATTCTTGTCACCTTTCCTCACCTTCAAATTCATAATATGAGCCATTTACTCCTTATGCATTTTCTGTGACTTCAACTTTCACAGTGGCTTCCACCAACATTTTACTTGAAATGTCTCTTCCCACCATTTCTGACCAAATGTAGGAATTTCTATCACTGTTATCCTTTTCAGATCCTCAGTAGCCTCTGATGTTACTGAGAGATTCAGCCCTACTCTAGTAATTGTCAGATGTTTTGCTTGGCTATCTCTTTCTATCCTGATATATGTTTTGAATGTTTCCTTTGATATACAGTATTTCACATATCTCCTTTTTTAGGACATTCTACAGATTTTAACCTTATTTTCTTTCCTCTTTTGCAACTTACGTATTCACAAAACTCATTAATTTTGCACTAATGGCACATACATCTCTCCTTCCTCCTTTTGGGTTTGTCCATGCTTCAAGCTCAGCCTGAACCTCTTGACACCTCTTGTTCAACTGCTTATTTCTTCCTCTTTCTTCACTTTGCTGTTTTTCTACCACTGCTGCTACCTAGGCAATGACTGTCAGGACGTAAGCTATTACTAGTAACTCTGGCTTCACAGAATTGTAAGCTGGACTCTGTGAATGTGCAGGGTCTGACAGTGAGCACTGAGTAACTAACCCTTTAAGTACAAGGAAGGAAGACCAGTGTTTTTAGATTAAGTGCATGCCGAAATGAGAAATGTGAATGACAACATAAATGATTTCAGTAAGAATGGTGACTGGCCTCCTTTGACCTGCAGAGATTGATTAATAGCTTGCTTTCCAGACCAGCTGTCCATACAACGGTAGAAAGACATGCAGCAAAAGATATGATAAATTAGGGTACAACAGAGTGAGACCCTGTTACCATGTTTCTGTATGATTGTATTGAGTCATTTGCTTAAAAATTCAGCTGCCCATCATTGTAATACCAGGAATAGAGACATTACATCCCTGCAAAGACAGAGGTTGCAGGAGGACTTGGCACAGATTCCACAGCACTCTGCTACTAGAAATGGATTCATAGAATCAGAATGGTTTGAGATGGAAGGGACCTTTAAAGATCATCCAGTCATCTGGCCCTGAGCACTTCAGTGAAGAGGCATCCACAACTTCTTTGGCCAATCTGTTCCAGTATTCCGCCACCCTCATCATAAAAAATGTCTTCCTTATGTTGAAGCTAAGCCTACCCTCTTTCAGTTTAAAACTGTTGCCCCTTCTTCTTCTGTCGCTATAGGCCTTGATAAAAAGTCTCTCTCAGTCTTTCATACAAGCCCCTTCTATAAGATTGGAAAGCTGCAATTAAATCTCCCCAGAGACTTCTCTTCTTGAAGCTGAAAAACCTCAAATCTCCCAGCCTTTATCCACATGACAGGTGTTCTAGCCCTGTGACCATTTCTGTGGCCTTCCTCTGGACCCTCTGTAACAGTTCTATATGTTTCTTGTACTGGGGACTTTAGAACTGGATGCAGTACTCTAGGCTGGATCTTGTGAGAGCAGAGTAGAGGCAGAGATTCACCTCCCTCAAACTGCTGGCCAGATCCTCCTTCTGAGTTCCTCTTTCTTTGTCTGTACTTTTGCACAGAGACTTAATATCCTATGGCTGGAGGAGATGTCTCATGCAGCCTTTCTGAGACAGGTGTGTTCTACCTAGAGGCCCATTCGCTAAAGTTCAGGTCTTCTTCAATGCTGCCAGATTTGCCCAGGTGTACTGCAGTGTTGATCCACAGCAGTATCTAATATGTTTTCTTTGACTTTACTTGGATCTTTGAGTCTTTCATGTGCAAGTTAAGTAATTTTGGTGCACAAACATGACCAAAGAATCACAAGTTTGCTAGCACAAGTTCTTTCTGGGCATGGCTATGTCCCTGATACACATGAGGCTTGGTATTTACTTATCCTGTATGCTGGTAGGACATACCTCTCTCTGTCTTCTGAGGTTATTGCTGTGCTGCAGATGTGTTCTGATTTTCAAGTGATATTTGTTCCCTTACTACATCCAGTCATGGTTTTCAGTGATGTAATTGTTGGCTGCTCTACCTCGCTGGGTTGACTGTTGTCCATTATGTTCTGTTCCCTTTCAGGATTGAGGGCAGGCAGGCAACAGGACTTCATGACAACAGTAAAGATCAATTTGAAATTGATTTGATAATGCTCTTAACTCCATTCATTTTGATTTGTTCTCTGGACAGCTATTGGCTTAGATGCGAGTTCTTGTCACATCAAAGTGGCAGTCATCAAAGGAATAAAACTGAAGTACTTTTGAGTCCTTGCATGTTGGTGCAGGATTATGTCGCTTAAAAACTTCACGATAAAACCAAACCCAACAGAAATAGTAAAAAATTGGTTGAAACTCCTCACAAATTTGGCATAAGGGCCATGAGCAAAGGCTGGAACTCACAACAGGTAACTCTTAGCAAAGCCCTTACATATTTCTAGGGATTTTGTTTTACAACAGTATTTCAGTCTGTGCTTCATATAGATGGCCACCAATTAGATAATCAGCTTTGAGTCATAGATGTTTGCACTGTTCTCGACAATGAAGAAATAATTATGTCTCTGGTCATCCCAGTAAACCTATTCTTTGACTGGTGACAATAGAGTACTTTGATAAGTCTGATTTTTTCATTTTCAAGTAAGCAAATTAACTATGATGACTTTTGAATTATTTGGTTTTGGCCATGGCACATCAAAACATAATCCTAACGCTGTAAGGAATCCAGCTATGTAATATCATGTCACATCAAACAGTAAATGCAGCTCTTTTTTTTTTTTTTTTTTTTGGTAAAGAAAACCTAATGCTTTTGATTAAAAGATATTAGTTCTCATTAGTTTCAGATTCTGGTTGTAGTATAAAGATTTGTAAAAGCTGGAGGAGACGATATATTCTTGGAGGTAATTAATATTTCCTTCCTTACTTGGGTCTGCCTTCACAGCTCCCTCTTTTCTAGCTTTAGGAAATCAGTGAGTGCAGCAAAAACTCTACATGAGACCTTATAAAATTCCCAAGTAAATTAATTTTCACCACTCACATTTTACTCATTTTCTCACACCCACTTACAGGTATCAAATTGTCTGTATTTAAGTAGTTTGGTCAAGATCACTTGTGTGTTTCCAGGAGATGGACAAGAGATTCCACCCATCAAGTTCTCAGCATGTCTTTTTGTCTCACCTAGACTGAGTACAACAAACTGATTTTTAGACACATCTTTTATATTGTTTGGGATCCAACAGTCAGGATGATCCTTTTGACTGACACTTCTGCTTACTTTCATCTTTGCAAGTTTCAGGCAAGTCTGGTGTCTGTGCTTCCTCACTGTTGACATTCTTAGGGCAACGTTGTTGTTGGATCGACAAAGAAAGGAATGACATAAGTTATGTGCTGTGTCTGTGTTGACATCTTTTGTGGTTGAGCACACAGTTTTCTACTGATGAGTCATAATGATAGTCACCATACCATTGTTCTGTGAGAGCACAGGCCTGATTTTGGTAAAATAATATGTTCCTCAGTTTTACTTCTGTGAATGTGTTGTTCATTGTCAATACAGGTCATATTTTTAACCTCATTCTGGTGTTCTTGTGCTTACCTACATATTTCCATTCATATATCATTCACACCAGTCTTAAGATTTCCAATATCATTCTCTACTTATTGGCAGAGAACAGGGAGAAAAGCTGTGGTTTATAAGGTGTACATATACTAAAAGCCACAATTCCCAGCTTTCTCATGTTAAACTTTTAAAACAGAGACAGGATCTTCCACTTCACATTCTTACAATTAGTGAAGCATTCTAGGATCGTGTAGTCATCACCAGGATGCACAACTTGCTCATAATTACCATGCTCCTTTGATTATAAAAATTTCATTACTATCCAGTCAGGCTAAGGAATTTTATTCAGAGGAAGTACTGCCTCTTTCTCTCTTTCTTTTTTTTTTTTTTTTTTAATGTAATTTTGCATTGTTATATGATAAAGATAACCAGCAGAAACTGAATTCTTTTGTATGAAAATTCTAGGTCCATAATGCAGAAATCATGAATGACACTATTTCCATCTGTTCAGTGGGGCTGAAACATGATATTTTCAGATGACATGTTCTTATGAGGACCACTAAGACCATATCTATAAAAATGAGAGAGTTATGATCAATTATATGCTTTATTAAGCAAAGGCAAGTATTAATATCATGGTGCAGTTGTGGTCAGACAATTTCCTCATTTCTGATACAGATGTTGCATCACAGAAACAGAAGTATATAGGGCATTTATGGAACTCTATAATATACCTAAAAATGCAAATTCAGAGAGAAAAATGCCAGCCTATCTCCCAGCTGAAGACAGCTTTTGACACTGACTGGTCTGATATGAATCAGAATGGAATATTAATTCAACTCCTGACTTCACCATGGCTACTCAGACTACATGGCACATAATTTCAAAGTCTTCAGTTGGCTGAAGTTAGGCCTCTTGCATGATTCCTGTGCCAAGGCTATCACTGCCCAACCCCAGCTTGTCTCCACAAGGACACAGGGATAACTGTGTAGCTGCTGCTATAATGAGGCTATCCTTGGTACCTTAGAGTATGTCAGATGGCACTAGGCATCTGCATTGAACCTGTAAATTCACTGCAGTTCCAAATGTGTTTCAAAAATTGGTTTATTTCCTACCCAGGAGATTTTTCATCTTTTCTATTGAAAATTCTTAGAGCAAGGACCATGTTCTTTTGACCGAGGAATCTGAAATATATATAATTGTTACAAAATTCACTAGACATTTTCATACAATTTAATAGAAACTTTTTATTATGGTATTTGTCATTGAAAAATTCAAATGAAAATTAAAATTCTGGATGAGAGACCTTTTTTTTTTTTCTATTTTCTAAGTCTGTATCCTCATCTGCATTTGTTGTCACTTTTCTCTTCTTCCTGGCCCAATTTTCCACTCAGTTTACTAGTCAACCTATTTTCCTTATTTATCAATCTTTGGACAAATAATTCTCAAAAACTCCCCTCTTCTCCCTATCTTTTAAGCATTGATTAGAGCTTCTAGGCTCTATCTTTGATCCATGTTCTCGGGTTTCTTTGACCTTTCCCTCACCTGTAACTCCCTGTCCTTTCCCTAACATTTCAGAGTGTATTCTTCTCGACTCGCCCTCTTTTTTCTCATTCTACTTTTCTTTCTGTTCTTACATTTCCCTCTCTTTTTCCTCTTACCACCTTTTGATAGCTATGTCCATGGTACTGTGTTACTCTTCTGTCTTCTTTCCTCTCATTCAGGCTTCTTGTCTTGAAATCTATGAAATTGAAGTGGAATTGAAATCTATGTGTCCCTATGGAGAAAGCTCACCATGGTAGGCTGACCATACTTATTTGAAGTCCTGCCTTGGGGTCCTATAAGCCTGTGCACTGGAGAATGCTCTGGACTCTTCCTCCTTCCTTCTCCTTCCTCAGCGTTTCACTACAGTGTCAGGAGTGAAAGTGTTGAACATTTTAAAGTACTGATCTGTGATAGCTATGTCTGGAGAAGAGATGCAGAAGAGAAATGGCATGTTGTTAGGGTGATGAGAGGAACTCTTCACAAGTTGACAGTTGGGTTTATGTACAACCAATTTTAGCAATTGCATGAGACCCTGGCGGAGTTACCTTCATCCTGTACTGTGTGAGTTAATCTGTAGTAATTGCAGAATATGTTGAGTCCAGGCTTTGCACAACAGCTGGTCCATGCACTGCAGCAGATACCCAGCTGTAATGGGCTGCCGGAGGAGACTGCAGCTTTTATCTCCCTTGCCTATTCTGTGTGTGCTGTGCTGCTCTCAATCCTGTGCCAGCGTCTGCTTCTTCAGGTGATGGTGTGGCATATGTAGGTGAGACTTCAACACCAGGCTGCAGAATTAAAGACACAGGAGGGAAGGGGTTGTGTCTGTCCTCAGTGCTCTGTGGGTTGGGGAACATCGCATGAAGTTGAGCTGACGCTGAGATTTTTGGATGAGGGGAGTCATGCCTATGCTTTTCTGCAGATCCCTGGGTCACCCTGTTTAACATGAGAATGAAAGAACTCAAGAAGGTCAACGTGCCAGGAAGCTGTGATGTCCATCTGTCTGTCTGCCCTCACTTCACTCTGCAGAGGCCAGAAGATGACTGCAGCTATGCCTGCAGTGACTGCTTTCTGCTTGTTTTGCTCACAACTAACCTTGGTGTCGTTCGTTACAGGCCATGGTATCTGCTCATGTGGCCGATGCATTTGCCAGGATGGGTGGTTTGGAAAGTTGTGCCAGCACTCAAGGAAGTGCAACATGACAGAGGAGGAAAGCAGAAGTCTCTGCGAGTCAGCAGATGGCATATTATGCTCGGGGAAGGGTAAGAACTCGCATCTGAGCTGCCCCATGTCAGAAAATAATCATGTTATGGAAGACGAATGTGCATGGCGGTGGGTTGTTGTTTAGTAAACCTTTCTTTCAAAGGAACCTATCATTAGAAGGATGTTATATTTGTCTCTGTAATGCACTTAAATCCATTTTGTCAGACACTCACCACAGCCATACATGTTTAACAGTGATGCTCTCCTCTTCAATTTGTTAATAGCGTATAATTTCCTGTATGTGTTTATCTATGGTCTGCATTGAACAGCTGTACATGAGAAACTAACCATTAGCGCTCCATCCAGTTTGAGGGACCAGGGCACTAACGGCAGTAACACTGCAGTGGGTGGGATGGCAAATGTGGTATCTCAGGCAATGGTATGTGGAGGAGTGTTTAACGGCAACATTTGGTATATTTTATCACTCCCTTCCCCAGCACAGCAGCAAAGGAAAGGTAGGTGTCTCTGGCCCCAACAAGAGAATCCCACAAAGTCTCTTTTAGTCATTTTTATTCAGGTGGTTATATCAGCTTTAGGCCAGCTATAAAAAAATGCCACAGTGAGGAATACAATTTAGAAAATCTTAATAATTATCTGAAATTGTTCTGTGTGGTTCTTACCTTGTGGTATTTCAGGGTTGGAAATTGCATTACTGGAAAGAGGGCTTTTTAGCTCCCTTGTAGAGCAAACTGCCTATTATAGTACATAATATATCTGAAAGAGAATAGACAAAAAATTGAGTGGTGGAATTGACTGGAGGATAGAATGCACTCACTCCAGACTGGACGTGCCATATCCTCTGTTCCTATATCCCTTGCACAGACAGGGAAGAAACCTGCTATCTGGAAAAAACAATTATGAGCCTTCTGCATCAGGCAGCTTTCCAGTTGTCCCTCTGGTAACTTTTATTTTGATGCAAAGAAAATTTAACAGGGATTTCCAGTCTGGCCTTCTTCCATCTGTATTGTCACTTATCAAAATTCTTGCCCGCTACACCATTTTATTTTGTTGTTTGTTTGATTGTTGTGGCTCTCTTTAGTGTATACGTTACTGGAAAAAGTGGAGTTACTCAGCTTTACTGCAGAAGCTCATTTTTTCTTCACTTAGTCCTGGTCTCCCTGTGATTTCTTTATATAAACCATGGATGTGAGCAAATATGCTTAAGGTCAATGAAATGCACTAGGTAAGTTTCTAAATAAATAGAAACATGAAAAACAATGTTGAGTTTTAAAATATTTGCATTACCTGCAACCTTTCTGTAAGTACAGCTGAGAGCTATTTATTCCAGCTTTACTCTGGTTCTTACTCTGAGAACAATTAGCTCTGAGCACATGTATCAGAACTACGATTTACTTTGAGGCATTGCAAGCAGATAATCTGGCAGGAATTTGCAGAAACATCAAAGATATTTTTCTCTCTGTTGGCTGGGCTGCCCGGGGGGTGGTTTGGGAACTGGTCACTAATGAAGGCTGGAGGAAACTGAAAGCTGCTCTAGGCTGTAACCAGCTGCTGGAAGGTAGGGCTTTTAAACCTGACTGCATGGAGGCTCCAAAGGCCCAGATGTTCTGAAGTGGTAGGGCACTTGTTGAACAGTAGTTGCTTTCTATGGGAATTACAGCTCTGATCACTACATCCATGTTTAGCAACACTGATGGGATTTATCTTTTTAAGCTTTTTTGTCCTCCAAGAGCAGGTGAGCTTCCAGTGTGATGGAAGGTTGCCCTGAGGACAGTCAATATAATAAAGTTGTGTCAAATTAGATGGTATAGCACCTATGGTAACAGGTGGTCATGTGTAAGTGCTTCTCCAAGAAGAGAAATTCCTACATAATGTAACTCCCAGAAGTGTGTGGCCAGTGAATGTCCAAGTAAACTACTAACTCCTGCAAATCTATTCTTGGCGATTAAATATGCATATGGAAGTCATGTCTTACCGCATACCTGTACTTTAAAATGGTGTGACAGGCACTATCCAGAGGCCAAAATGGCAAATTATTCATCCTGTTTCATTTCCTTGAGCAATAAGTAACCATTGCTGGTCAAATAAAAGGGAATTTTGAACCCATGCAGTAATGGTGGTTATTCCATCTTTGGTGGAAACCTAGCCAAGTTATGCAAGCGCTCTAACAGATTGAGGCAGTGTGTTTCTGCATGTTGGATTTAACAGACTCTAAGAAGTCCTGATTTTTCAGCAGATAACTGCTGAACACTTTCAGAAAATTATGCTCTGTTCATAGAAGCAAAGTTAGACATCCACATTCCTAGGCTGTTTTCAAGATCTTGGCTCACTGACTGTGCCACCTGTAGCAAAAGCTCTGCTCAAGGAAAACAGCAACACCCACCACTCTGCTGCCTCCCTGGCAGTAAGTGAAGGGCTGCAGATGGCTACTGTAACAGTGCAGGACATGGGCTAGGTAATGAGCCAAATCCTATCCAAGACAATCTGGCCAGGATCCCAGGGAACACCCCACAACTCATTAAACTCATTTTAATTAAACTGAGGAGCCTCCCAGAGCAGCATGTTCTGTTCAGGGAAAAGACTTGATACATTCATTCTCCCTAACAGATTTTACATTATGGAGACTGATCTTCCCTGGTTGACTTGGTGTTAAATTTGCTGTATCTTCTGCAAAATAGTTTTTAACACCATGGGCATCCATCAGTAGCAGCATCAGTGCTTGCTTATGCAGAATCACTTCAGGTTTCTTACAGTGTCAAGCTCTTATTAACTGCTTTAATTTCAATGAAATTCTCATACTATTCATCATTATTTCTGGCTGTCAGTACCTTGTAGCTTGTATAAACACAGACATTTGGTTTAAATTACCCTCAAGTATGTCTTAGTGTAGCTCTTATATAGCAACCATGCACTGTGTATGCTCTCCTCCACTGCCTTTTTATACAGTGGAATTTTTAATCCTTGTAAGGAATGTCAGTATTTTCTGTAGCCATGGCTTAGTAAGCACTGTTCATGGAAAAAGGAGATGCTTAACCTAATACTCCCATGCCCAAATATTTCAATCACTATCTCTTCCTGAATAAATTCACATGTTCCATATATTACAAGTTAAAACAGCATTTCTATAAAATCATGCCATTATTTTTGTCAACTACAATAAATATTAAATTACGTTTTTATTAAAAAAGGCAGATGCTCTGCTGAGAAAGTTCTAAAGCTTTAAAGAATTAACTTTCAGGGATGAGAGACACTTCAGTTTTTCTGGGAAAAAAATCTGGGGAATATTGGTTTATAAAGAGAGACACAGTTTTTTAAAATGTGTATTTGTATAGTTATCATGGATTTTGTTCAGAGGTCACTGAAAGGAATGGGAAGATGGAAAAACATCATTTGATATATCTTTTGTCTCAGGCCCTGTGAACTAAAACATGAATTGTACTTAGATTATATTCTGACATACCCGAGCTCTATGTATTTTTCCTTAATATTGCATTAGACACTTTGGTTTCTTTGTGCTGGAATATTCTGGAAATATTGCAAGAGGGTGGGCTTTTCAACAGCATCTACTCATTTATAAGTATGTTCTATTGAAGGTTGTCAGCTTCTTTGGTGAATTTTTTCCTCCCATAATTGAAAACTATGTGTGTATTCTTTGTTATAATTTATTTAGGTTTTGAGATTTTTTTTTTAATTGATTTGTGCTGTAACCTGTCCTTAGGGCTAGGTCCATGAAATAATTTTTTTCTCAGCAGCTACTAAGAACCTCACCTTGGCATTCAAGGGTCTGAGCTCTATACAGGGTCAGGCAGCTGAAGATGGGCTCTGTAAAACCAGCTCTCTTCCACTGGGTGTTGGAATCGGCCAGAAGGAAGTACCATCTCCTAATGGCATTTGTAGTTGGAGAAAAGCCTTTCTCACATTCTTCTCAGGCTACAGTCTTCCTGACACATGAATGCCTAGGAGCAACCATCCCTTTCCAGGATCTGGAACCATGAACCTTCTCCTGAAGGTAGGGATGTCTCTTAGTCTTCCCTTAAAGGGAAGTTTCTGGCACTACCCCAGTTCTTGGTGGGTTATGGCATCACCATGAAATCCTTCCTTTGCCTGTGAGGTTGCGACCTGATATCCCTGAGGAGGAGGAAAGGTGTTTGTCCAAACAAGGGGCATTGGGATACTCCACGGGAATGAGCAAACTGCTGCACCGGCATTATGTGCACATGCTATTTCTAACCTAGAGCAAATATATATTAGTTCTGTGGCAGGTGGAGCAGCATCATTTGTGGCAATGAGGATTTTGAGTGTTTAAATATTAGTCTTGGGCACCTCTGGTCTTTTGTGGACTCATGCCTAAAGGCTTTAGATGAAGAGGGCCATTTTCTTTCTGGGTATGATTTTATTGACTCAGTAATGGGGGGTCAGGGAAAATTTGAGCTTTTCTAGTCAAAAAAAAATCCAGTTACTGGGAAGAGTAGCTTTGATTGTAGGCCTCTGAAACCAAAGGAAAGCTTCAAAATGTGAGTCCCGATTAAGTGAAGTAGCAGAACCAAAGCACTAGTAGTAATGTCCCACCATACTCTAGCTCACCCCAGAAGAATCCTTTTATTCAAAAAGCTTTTAGCTTGGTTATTTTCTTTTATAATAACTTCTTAGGCAACAATTTTGTGCATATGCACATGTGTGTATGTGTGCACGTGTGTAGTCTGGGGATGTTATTTTCTATTCTGAAAGTGCCACTGCTCTTTTGACTGCAAGTAATAATTTTTGTGATTTCAGGTTCCTGCCACTGTGGAAAGTGCATCTGTTCACCACAGGAATGGTACATTTCGGGTGATTTCTGTGAATGTGATGACAGAGACTGTGACAAACATGATGGTCTCATTTGCACAGGTGCAGTACAAGCTAACAGTTAATTGCTCTAGGAAACAAACTGTGTTGATGGGAATGATGTCAGACAAAGCCAAGCTTTGTCTTTCTCCACTGATGGAGGAAGTGCATTTGCTGGTTATTCAAACCTGCTATAATTATTTCTTCATGCAGCGTGATAATCAACTTAAGGTTTCAAAACAACAGTTGAAAGCCTGGGTATGAATTTAAATAAGTCAGCTATGATATCCGTCAACAATTTTCTGTGTAATAGACTACAAGTTACTGCTTTTTGGCAAAGGATGTACACTATCAGCGCTGTGGTCATGAGATTTCTTAAACTTTTGGTCACTTGATGGACTTTCCATGTGTATAACACATTTAAGTCATAGAAATAAATTGACTTGATCTTTGGTAGGTGAGTGGATAGCCGTGTGGGTTAACTGAGCTTCCTGGCAATCAGACAATTTGCAGTGGGAGGCTGAAATACCTGACAGCTTTTCTTATGACGTGATGGCTACTGATTAAAAGTGGCTTCACCTTAACATTGTCTTAGCGTTCAGGTGGCAGATGAAGCTAGAAATGGGCAGGCTGCCAACAAGCCCTCATGACAAATCTAGTGACAAGAAGCAACATGGGAATTGCTAAATTAGCTGACTGGCTGCTTCCTGTTACAAATCTTAATTTTAGAAAATCTTTGCTGAGCAATTATTAGATGTGGAGGAGATGTGCAAGCCTATTAGAGTGGGAGTGTTGACACTAGTAAACTGTGTCTTCTAGCTACCCCTAATTAGCAAGGGTCCTTTTTTGGAGGCAAGTAGCCAGTGTAGAGGCAACAGGAGCTTTGTCTTCAGCTGCGATGGCTCTTCACAGATCTTCATAAAGTCAGTAGGAAGTGGAGATCATATTGGAAACCCAGGCTGTAGAAGTCTCAAGCTGAGCATCCCAGAGCCATGAAAAATGCTGAAATAAAAAAGAAAAATAGGGGTCTTGGTAATTAATGTTTCCCCACTACAAAATATGTCCATTTTTCATCTGATAGTTAGTTTGAGATCTTATTTATTTGTATAGAAGTTCTGAGAATTTAGGTTTGAAGTTTTCCATGTTCAAAGTGATGTTTTTTATTGCTAGTCTGTTTGTAACTTTGTGTCTTTTTCTTTTTGCATAAGAGTTAAAAGTAATCTTGTTTTTCCTCACACCTTGAGATACAGTGTGAACACTAAGCATCAACCGCTGGGTATAAACAGTCGTGGTATAATTACAACATTTGCAATTCTGCTGATGGAATTATTGAGAGGATGCTATTAATGCTTTGTAAGTGTAGGTTTGGGGTGGCTTCTTAATGCAATGGTACAGTAATTGCTTCCTTCCAAAGTAAAAAAAAGGTGTAGGGGGAGCAATAAAGGAACAATGCAACTACTTTAGCATGGCTTTTTACTTCCCATAAACCACATTTTAATTTAGTACATTTCAATTATGATAATTGCCCTTTATTCATTCTGTTCTAGGCAATGGTGTTTGTAGCTGTGGAAACTGTGAGTGCTGGGAAGGATGGAATGGCAATGCTTGTGAAATCTGGCTGGGGAGAGAATACCCTTAACAAAAGACATCAAAGACTGAAAGGTTTTTTGTTTGTTGTTTGTTTGTTGTTTGCTTGTGGAATTTTTTTTATTTTTTTTTTCATTAATCTCCTAGAACTTTTAATTTCAGCAGTATTCAGTGTGTAGGTGTGGTTGTGCATTCACACACGTGTTCATGGGTGTAAATATTCTGGAACACTCATTTGAGGACCTGCTACTTGAAGAAATGCATGACAAAATCAAAGAAAAAAGTTAAATATGCCTTGGTAGCAGACCAGTCCAGTCTCTAAAAGGTGAACACCCAAAATATTTGAACAGGCCCTTATCCACAAGAGAACTTCTTAGATTTTGTGGCTGTGTCAGTAAATTAGTTATCTATTCTACATACTAGGATACTTTCAAATACATAACCTATAGGAGTATAAGGAATGAAGCTAATGAAGTTATAAATGTATGATTAGCTGAGTATGTATCCTGCAATTCATATGTACTTTTATCATACTGTTCTATGCATGTACAGTTGCCTAGTCCTCTTAAAAGTAGAGCAAATGAAAATTTGTTATACCAATAACGTTTAGGTTGACAATTCAGTATGCTATTAGAAATCACTGTTTAGAACAGAGTGCACTGTCACACATGGTATTCATTGAATTCAACTGCTTTGTAGAAGTGGGAAGCCTGAAGGTCAGCTGAAAAATCATCTATGCCATGCGGTAGCCTGGTCTCAGCCAAAGGTGTTCAGACAACGGCAACAATGTAATGAAAGTTTTAATACAGTAAATACAAACAAAGCAGTGCTATGAACAAAAATTTTATTTTTATTTTCCAGTGGTGAAATGCTGCTCAGTGTGAAATTCACATTGAGTTGTGAATGATGCACAACTATTGGGACTTCCCTAACTTATTTACATATGAGTCTGTTTGGTTTTGTTTGTACATGTAGATTTGGCAGCCCTTGAATTCTTTAGAGCAAAAAAAAAGATACATACATTTTAGTTTCAAAAGTTTTTACATTTTGTGAAACCATGATTGAGTGAGAAATTGCTTAAATGGTTGGAAAATATATTTTTTTAATACCAAACTGTAACATTGTGGCTTAGGTGCCAAGGTCCTCATTTTTGAAGAGGTACAGGATTCAGAAGTAAGGGAACTGTTTACCAATCAGAACAGGTATCTCCATTTTTAGTCTAGAAATTAATTTTCTTTTACAAAGGACAATTCTGAAACAGGAAATACAATGGTACATAACATGTAATAGAATTAAAAAAAAAAAAATTAATCACTTTTATTATCCCCCCCTTCCCATGTAGCTTGCTCTTTCACTTACTCAAAGTTTTACCTTAACCTAGAGTCTTTTTTTCTAAAAACAAAGCTTGTGAAAACCACATTCTCAGGGAGCATAATCACCAAATGTCCATGCATAACTTACATAGAAGTTGTGCAGATAAATAATGAGACATACATCCCAAAGCTGCTAGCTGCTCTCTTTCTAGATAATCAAACTAACAGGCAGAGCTCTAAACTGTATTGATACAGTATAAAGAGTCTTCAAAGTAAAATTAATCTTGAAATTATAACCCTCAAACCTGGTAAAGCTTAACAGGAATATTCTTGAATTTTAACATATGTCTGGAGAGTACAGATTGTTGGTTTTATTTTTATTTATGAATACTGCTGATCTGGATCAGTTTATAATGTGTTTTTTCCCCTACACATTCTGCTGAATTGGAGTGTAAACAATGAAAGATACAATGTTTTCCTTGATTTCCTTTTGTTTGTGTTTAGTACTGTAATAAGAAAATACTAGATAATCTAAATCCTTACCTAGGTTCAGTACATGCTTTTGACTTGTTTCATGGCATGACAGGCAGATTTATATATACTGTAGATCAGCTGTGGTACTCAAGGTACTTGTATTCATAGAGAAAAGAAAGATTCATAGACAAAAGAAACATTCTTGAGAGGGTTGCAATGTCATATTTGATGCATTTTACTTTGTAACTTACTTCCATTTTAAATTTATATACTTAAAGAATGTAAGATTATTCTCATTTGTAGTTAGAGTTTTAAAAAAACCCTCAATCAGCTTCAACATTTTGGCTACAGCATGGATTACATAGCCATACTATTTATCCAAGTTTGTTAAGGTACATATGGAAAAATATTACAATATTCTAGAGACAGCTACTGTAAGTGCTTCATGAAAATGTAAATTATCAAACAGAATGGTGCTATTGCTATGAACCTCAAAGTAGTAACTAAACTACTAAAAATATAATGGATATATAAATTCCTTTCCATCTTTTATTTTGTTTCTTCTTAATGTTGCTTGAACATTCCCCCCACTTTTCATGCTGAGGTAACTGGTGATGTAACTCCCAGCTGACCTGCATTGTGGCTCATTTCCTTACTAGAAAAGTGAGATGGAAAGGAAAAAGATTGTATTCTCCATGTGTAAAAATAATAGCTGCATTAATAAATTGTGATGTTACACCTCTGGAACTTCCAGATACATAATTTGTAAAAGCAGGAAGAGGCATAAGGGAGTGAAACATACTGCTTGATTCTTCCTCACCCATTGACTGTAAAAAGTTGCTTTTAGACTTGGGGCAAAAGGCAGTTCGAGGTGTCAAGAACAAATTGGATAAATGAGGATTTTATACTGATAAACCTTATAAAGAAAAGATGCTAGAGCCTTGCTTTCTTCTTATGAGGGAAAGCACAGAATCCAAAAGGATGCTGAGTGCTTGTACAATAGGCTTGCAGGATTAGCCCTACTGTATATAACGTACCTGTAATACCACCCGTAAGCTTGTGATCACAAGTACGTTTTATTTATTTATTGACTTATCAAAGCAAATCAATCCATAGATGGATGGTTTATAGGCAATATTACAGATATGTTCTTTAAAATTGGCATAATCCCTGGACATACTCTCTTTTAGAAGCCAGCAGATGAATATTTAATCATGTACCTGCTCTGACATTTGTGATGCTCTGCCCTTGTTTCTTTACAGAATGATATCTCACTTTTTAGCTAAATGATATTGGGATGAAGAAAACTAAGTTGACTATTTCTATGACTAGGTAATAGAACAAAAATGTTATTAGACCTTTAAAAATAAGTCATAGCATTTACATTAATCATCACAGAACCTCCCCTGTTATTAGACATTTTAAAATGCATTGCACAGAATATGAGTTTATCTAAAGGGATATTTAAAAGAAAGATAACCTCCTTAGTCATATTTTACCTGCATTGCCATTTGAATGGGAGTTTCTTCTTATACCAATAATCAGATGGATCAGCAAGAAACACTTTTAATGCATGGACCAAACTGCCTGTTTCATACCTCATTGCGTACAATGGTTTTAAAACAAGAGAAAAACTTTCCCTATATCTATAATTCAGACTTCTTAGTGTTGTTTCAGGTACATATCATAGTCAAAGTGCATTGCTTTATATATGGGGGGAGGGGTTTTGTTAAGAACCAACCTGACTCTACACAAGTTAATGATAATGGCAGTATATTAAAAATTGTGTGTGGCTAAAAACTCCAGCAAATGAAGCAAAAGCTGCGTTGTGTGAACTACAAAGCACTTAAAAGCTATAGACACCTTTCCATAGGCTCTATCATGTGAGCAATCTCATAAGGGTTCTTGTGTATTTATAAATTTTTTTAAGCACAACAGAACGGTACTTTGTTGAAGTAGTTCATATCTACTTAAAACTGGATTTCTAAAACTGTGCAGGTGTGACTGGTAACTGTAGATGAAATACAGATTAAAAAAACCCAAAACAACGAAAGATATAATGAGTATGTGCAGTGTTAACATACAAAATGTAAAATGAGGTTGGATTGCTATGCAAACAGTCTCTCAGAGATTAGATTAAAACCCAGAAGAACAAAATACAAAGTAAGCATGCAAAAGATCTGTAACGCTGCAGATTCACAGACATCTGGACATGGAAGTACAAAAAAACCAATCTGTACATACAAATTGATTCCATCAGGTTTACTGTACAGTACTTTAGTAGTTAACAGACAGTTGAAAACAGCTTTCACTTAACAGTAAAATTAATTTTAGAGGGAAGAATATGGTGAAGTCTCATCCTGGAGAACAGCAAGAGAGGTATTATATTAAGGAGCTAAAATTTTCTTTGGCATGGTAAAAGGGGAGAACTGAGTTTGCCAACCTATTTACATGAAGTTTCACCATCCTGTGGCCAGTGTAATGATGTTTTGCACAGTCTACTTCTTACATAAACTTTTTTGTTGTTTTCTGGTATGCCTTCATATAAATGTTTTATTCATTGTGTTGAATCTCTGTATACAACAAATAAGAATAAACACAAACTGTACAATGCAGACAAACTCTTTGCATATATGTATGTAAATTTAGTAATACAGACCAAGAGTTCTTCAATAGACACAATCTACTACATGCAGTTCATCCTTGCCATCCTCTTCCCATGCAACAAATGAGACAAAAGACAAAATTAAAGGGAGAAAACAAAGCACAAAGCCCCCTTTGCTAACTTTAAACAGATTGTAGAAAAAATATTTTTTAGGACAACTACTCATTAGATTAAACACGCGTGGATTTAGCCCATAGAAACAAAAAGAGAAAATAACTTTAAAAAATTATGTATTTCCAGTAAACTAATTGCTTGCAGAAATTAAATTTGGTCTTAATTATAGCCCTGGAAACTGGTTCACAGATTACTCAGGATCAAAAGTTAAATGCTTAAAACCATACTTATGTAGCATCAGGCCATGAACCAGAACCTCCTTGCATGGCTCAGACAGGGCTCCAGCCTAGTGTCTCCCCAGGCTGGGGATAGTAAAAAGTCGGCTGGATGGGACATGAACATATATGTATTCCCTCCTCATGAACAGTGATGAAATCCAGGTGAAAGGGAAAAAGAATGTAGCCTTCAGCTGTATTGTCTTCCTCAAAATATTCTGAGTAACTGTTATAATTGTAGGAGAGCCTGAGGCCTCCTCTGGGACCAAGCAGAATAGTACAACATCAAGGCCACTGCCTCTCATGGGTCGTCCAGATGAAGAGTAAGTCCTCAGCTCACCATGTGAGTTGCTTTGGTTTTGCTTTCACAGGGACAGTGCAAAAAAATCCCACTGGGCCAGATGGTGTGAGAAGGTTTTTTAATAGTGTTTTCCTCACGCAAACATCTTTAATTTAGTGCTAGCAGTCAAGGGCACAATCCAAGTCAAAGTTTCTTTGCATTTTTATCACAGTATTAGAGTATTGTATTTTTTTCTCTAGATGGATAGTGGGCTTCATGCTTAACTCATTCCCTCCCTAGAAAGACCCAACATAGCATTAGCTTGCTGTTCTCATAATATGTATATGAGTAAGGAAGTCTGGCCTACAAAAAGTTTCTCTAGGATTTAGCAGCTTTACAACAGCCTCGTTGAAGAGTGAGCGAAATGTTTCTTGTAAAAACAGAAGAGTTTGAAAACTAGCATGAAGAGTTCCCTCAGACTGAATCAGTGGTTCAGGTGAGCAGACAAGGAGTTTGAAATAATCAGCAGTCTCTATTAGGGACTTCAGCAGAAAGATGTGATAGATTGTGCCAGAAACACAATGCTAAAAAAAGGAATGGATTATTTCTGTTTTCTTTTTTT
>VWZY01012527.1:69263-80031 GCA_013399075.1 Chloroceryle aenea
TTTTTTTTTTTTTTTTGTGTGTGTGTTCTCTTTAAATATCAAGGTAACAGCAAGAGGCCAAGAGAGCATTGCCACAGTTTCCCAGACTGAGTACAGTTTGGTCCTTGTTGCCCTTTCTGAGAAACAAATACGTTCTTAAGCATGCAGAGAGTACCCATATTTTTAGTCTTCTGAAAGCCTGTGACTGAGTGTGCAACACTTCAGTGGCACCTCTGTGGCATTCTGCAAATCTCCCCCCACCTCTCTGCAAAACATTGCTTTAATTGTTCACGAGTGACAAACTCAAAGGGTTGATGATTCTGATAATATGATCAAAGGCTTCAATTTTATAATGTTTTTGATTTCTTCCAGATTCACAGAGGAGAAAGTACAGTATATAGAGATCAAGGCAAGGCACCTTCAATCTAGCAATTGGGTGGGTTTATTATCCTAGGAAGCTGGGTGGATGTACGTACTGGGATATCGGTGAGATACATAGGACCAGATTTTGCATGCTTACTTAAAAATAAAAATGAAGTCTTGTAGTATGTCCAGTTTTAAAACTTTTTTTTTAAAACACAAAAAATATTAAACTATAATTTATAACTACCCTTTGCATTGGTGCTGCAAAAAAGAACACAACAACATCCTTGCCCATGCTTTGCTACGTAGGTGTGGGATTCAGCCAAAAATAACAATGGCATTAAATTCAGTTCCTTAAAAACAGGAAAGGATTATATTTCAAATGGATTTAGGTAGCGCAATTCTGGTTTTTGTTTTGTTTGGTTTGGTTTTTTTTTTAATTGGTGGTGGTTGTTTTTCAAACAATGAAGATTTAGTAGATGAAAAAATGAGCCTTAATTCAGGCCTACAAGGCCTACAAAATTCTTTGGACCCACTTTCCCAAAAACGAGTGGGTCTTGCTCGCTGGGCAAGGCAAATGTTACCATTACCAGTAAGCCTGTGATATGTATAAAATACACACACAAAAAGAAACTATAGGGGGATGCCAAACACTCATTTCAGAAAACTTTCTCTTGGTTGTGTTTGACACTCGTCCCTCTGCTATAATGCCAACCTCAGAAGCACAGTATCTGTTACTAAAGAGTATTCACATTTAATCAATATTGTAAGCCAGAGACAACAATCCTATTCTTTATAGATATAATTTGTAATAATAGATTTTTGAAGGCTTCCTGATTCCCTGATTGCTTTCAAAACTAAGCCACCGGTAACATTTAAGTTATAGAGAAACACAATCCCTGCAAAAGGTCACAGACAGTGGAGCGAGCAGCCTTATAAAAAAGGGAAGAAGAGAAATCCATAATAGCACAGGTTTACAGCATCTAACTAGAAATTACTTGATTATTTGTGTGCTACAAAATAGAACTTAAACACATGGATTTTGCTGAAACTGGACTCAAAAAGAGATTATGGGCAATTGTCAGCAGGCAAGGTATCAAGTGTACTTGTGAAATATGTCATTCACATGAAGTGTCACAGTCACAGAAAAGATATTAAAAAGGCATTCCAATATCTGGTAGGGCATTCCATGGTCTGAGTTTAGCTGGTTCATCCAGGTGTCTTCTTGCTGTGGGTGGAGCTACATGTTGAGATTTATCCTCTTGCAACAACTCAGTTCAGAAACGGCAACAGGCAAGTCTATGACTTGCCACAAGCTGATCCACAGACACTGCAGAGGGAAAGTCTGGCAAGGATAAATCACTCAACTGTACTCAGGACTCAGTAAGTCACAACACCTGTGAGGATCTGGCTATGTCGTCTTACTCTTGTTAACTGGTTTGCCGCCATTCATTATTGCAGATGCACTTGTGCTTTTACTTGGAGTTACCCCAGCCTTTGGCACTGTTTCTCCAATATCATGCAAAGATGGTTCTCGATACATGGCAACTGAGGGGAGAAAAGAGAAAAGGAGAGACAGTTTTTAGAATGTACCTGAGGTAAGAGCTCATCTCAAATAGGATACATTTTCTACAATAACTCATACTGTAATACAGGCCACGCTTCTCTTCCATGCAAGGGAAACTACTTACTTTGACAGACACTTGTTTTGCATGACTGATAGCTTTGCTTGACCCTCCAAATTTCTCACTTCCATATCTGACTTAAAAGCAGAGTAGGAAATCTGTATGCTTGCTTGTTTAACAGAAACTACAAAATATTTGGAAATTTAAAATGACTGTTCTGTCTTTTCATGAGGCAGATGCACAAACACACTTATGTATATATATATATACCCCTCTAATAAATACTCTGCATGTTTTTAGAAGCAAAATATGATAAGACAGATGGTGTTTAACAAATGGGATCATACGATACAGCTGTCTAGACTTAAGTGATCTTTTTTAGTCCTGCGTTACAAGACTAGGCTTGAGTCCAGTTCTACAAAGTTATTTGTACATCTCTTTCTCAAACCTAAGAAGCTTGGCCATAATCTCTTCAGTTGTGTACTGAAGAAAAGTCCAAGATGGTGCTGTGAAGAGTACACAAGAGGTTTGGTATTTTTCTTCCCCCTTTCCAAAAATGTATGCAGTAGCCACTGATCTCCATTGAATGCAGAAGTGCAAAAAACTCCAAATGAAAATATTAACTGAATTCTTACAGGAATTAAAATTTTACCCCTGGGATTCAGTCCCTATCTAACCACGTAAATCGTTTGAGGAAAATACATGTGCTCAATTATACCATTCCAGCATTAAGCTGCCTTAATGATTAATGCTCTTGGATAATTCAATTTCATTTTCCATGTCACTGAGTCAGGTAATATTTCCACTTATACCTAACTTTGGTAGCATTTATTTATATCATAGCAATGTTAAAAGAGATGTCAAAGCAGTCGGAGGAATTAATCATTACACTATGATTTTAGGACTGCCTGTGTGCTGCCACAGAGAGCACAATCCCTTCATCCCTTGGCTAATTAGAATAGGAGGTTGGAGCGTCAAAGTACTGACCTTGATCTTCAATGGTGTAAAGTTTCATAATAAATATGAAGGGCCCCATAGTATTATTAACTAATCAAATACTTGTTCTAACATTTCCAATGACATAATCTAAATCCTTTTATTGCTTCTCAAAGTCTGAAATTAAACGTCTTCTCTAGAGTGCATAAGGCTGGTTATGATCCATGTCTTCAGAGTGCCCCCATAGCTATGTTTAGGACACTTTGCTGATTAATTAAAAGAGCTTGATGAAATAACACCATGACCTACAAAAAATATTAAGTTGAATTACATGAGATGGAACTATAAAGTAAGGAATTATATAGCAGAGCTGTTCTCATGGGCAATGTAAAGCAAGTTATTTCTAAGCCTTGTCTAAGATATTTTGATAGAGCTTGACCATCCAAATGGTCATAACGGAAAAAGTAACTTCTTTCTGAATCCATATGAATTGATGTTTCCTTTAAAAATGCACTGGCCTTATTTAAGATAAACAGGATTGATGTAGAAAATGTTGATATTGTTGAAAACTCATGAAAATACTGTAAGCTTTTACAAGATGAGGAAAGCATGAAGTTCAAACATGAAAACACAGAATCACAGAATCATAGGATCATAGAATGTTAGGGGTTGGAAGAGACCTCCAGAGATCATCTAATCCAACCCCTCTTCCAGAGCAGGATCACCCAGCACAGGTCACACAGGAACAGATCCAGGTGGGTTGTGAAAATCTCCAGAGAAAAAGATGCCACAACCTCTCTGGGCAGCTTTTTCCAGGCTCCATCACCCTCACAGTGAAGAAGTTTCTCCTCATGTTGAGGTGGAACTGCCTCCTAGGATTACTCAGATTCTTTCCTTATGATGAAGCTTTAAGGCATTTAACAAACTCAACCTTTAATCACAAATTTTAAGTTAAAATGTTAAAAGAAATAGGACTGCTAACTAAAGCATTACTCAGGTATGGGTTTGCAGATGTCAAGTAATGAGATCATTTTCAGAATAACTGAGGCTATGTGTAGCAATAATATCAATGAAATTTGGAGTCCAATCAGGACAAAAATCAAAAAGCATCACAGGTTTATAAAGGCCTGCAGAATACACAGGATAACTCCATGGCTCCAGGATACAGATGAATGCATTTTTCAGAGAATGTGTGGCATCATTTTAGCGTGTAAGGTTAGTATGACTTCTATTTGCCTCTGTCTTCATTTAAAAAGGCCAGCTTACACAAGTTACATGCCTTATATCAACTGGATAAGTAATACAGTATGATCTATAGAGACCTTTGTGTGTTGTATTAGAATGCTTTTACTTTGAAATGCCGACACTTCATCCATTCCCTTTACATCTCCCAATTATCCTAAAATATCTATTATTTCATTCTGTTTAATGAAAGGAACATTTTCTTACAGAAAGACTCACAAAGCTTTCATCCCTATTGAGGGAATATTTTAAAAACAGCACAATGCACTTCCACCAGAGATTTCTTTTCTTGCAAAGTGACTTCTTAATCTCTGGAAAAAAAGTGTTTTTACATATGGCCTTTCTAGCATCAGTATGCCCAAGCACAAAAATGCTCTATGAATCTTGGTGACCGTCATGTGGAACAGCCCCTGTGCAGGGCATGCCTATTCACAGAGGTTGTTAAACCATTCCTTCTTCTTCTTGTGAGTTTTATAGGAGGATCTGACAGTGATGGACCAAGACTCACCTTCCAATGGCTTGGGTAGAAAATGAGCTGCTGGTTTTGTTTTCTTCACTCTGTTTCCTTTCATGACCTGCCCTTCTTTGTTCAGCCCCAAGAACCAGGCCCTCCCGGACTCCTGTTGTCTGTAGAGCATCGATGAGTAGATTACATAATAATTTTCAAAAACAGACTCCTTGAACTTGCATTCTGGTGTAAAAAGTTCCTGTGGGAGGAAAAGTAAATGTTAAATATCTCTGAAGTGTGGCTTCTGGTTTGTTAACTCAAATACTTCATGTTAAACCTAGCATATGATTTATACTGAGGTTCTGCTTTGAAAGCAGATCTGTCTTCCTCTAGAAGACCTCCAGATGAAGTTATTTTACCTCCCATGGATGCCTCTGTTTTCCCATCTGTGCAACAGGGATAATATAGTTTCAAAGTAGAGAGGAAGTGATACAGGCATAATTACTATTGTGATATTTTTCTGATAGGATACCCTTGAGAAGATTAAAGGCTATGCAAAAATACCATTAATGAGAAAACAGTTGTTCCATTTTAACATACTAAATGCAACAGATTCCCTCTATGGTTTATAAAAAACTAATATTTGATGCTTAAAAGATGTGGCTACCAACATATTAAAATATATAATCTCCCAGAGTTTGCACGGCCTGAAACACCACAGGAAAACACTTTTTCGATGAACGAATTTCTGTTAAAAAAAACCCAAAGAAATTCCTACTGACATTCTCAGCATTCATCCCCAAACTGAAATGCTTTTCAGAAGTCACATTCCATAACAGAGCAGTTATCCTAAACACTTTACTAAGGTTAATCTAAGCACACACTTCTGTAGCCTAGTAACTAAATAATAATTTTTTTATGTATATATTTTAATAACAAAAGTATCAGTAACAAAATACACAGTGTGAACACATACTGAGACAGAATTTACCAAAATCCTATGAAAAGAACCAGCAAGTTAATAAACAAAATTTCAATTAAAATATCACAAGAAAATAGGATTCTGCTTTGAGAGCACAAAGTTCTCAGCCTTGATTTTTTTATATTTCTTTCAGTTATCTTTCCCAACAAAAAAAAAATCCGAAAATGTAATATATTTTCACTTCTTCATTCACAGTATTTTTTTTTTTTAATTTCTTTTAGCTCCTGGTCCCATGCAGTACTGACTTAAAACTCAGCAGGTACTGTGTTTTCAGGGTCCCTTTGCCACCCCCAGATGCCTCTATACTGTAAGAATTTCACAGCTGTTTCTGTCACAGATTTTCTTTCTGGAAATTAAAGCCCTTAAAGACATAGTTCCCTATACCAGGAAGCACAGATAAAGTGCTTTTCTGAATCTGCACTAAACGTCACTTTGTGCACCACCAAGTTCTTGTAATGTTACAGGGTCCTCAGTATTTGTATTGCCATGGCTTATCACCTGTGAGCAAACCTGTCCTGATGGACACCAGGCATACTATTAGCTTTATTAATTATGGAGCATCTTTTAAGCTCAAATAAAAAGAACTAGAGCATTTTATCCAGTAACAGACTCAAAGCAGTTACTGCAGCAGCTGGGAAATAATTCGTTAACCTGTTCTCAAATAGGTTACTTTGTCTGTGTGAGCAAGTACATTTAGCATCTATAGGTCACACTCATCTACAGAATACCAAAAATATTCTCTGATGTGTGCAATGGCCATCTTGTTGCACTACAAATTCTTCACCACCAATGTGCACAGCTCTCTCTATGTATCTACACATGCAGAAATGCAAAAACAGTCTGTAGGAGAAGCACCAAAAACTAACAGCAGGGAATACCTTAACTACATCACCTCCTTTGCCACTGGGCGCTTTCTCTCCCTGTTCCAAGACTTTAAGACATCTGTTGTTTGTGTTACTATCCTTTCTCCTCTACTGATTTCAAATCACAGTAGGGCTCAGGGAGACTCAAAATAAAACCAGAAGGCAGGGTGGCATACTAGAGGGAATGCCTGTTAAAGCCTAGCACAAGCATTTACATGTGAGTCATGTTCCTTGTCTGTTGAAACAGCAGATGCTAATCAGGAAATGCCTACACAGCTCTACTTATTACCTGCTTCACTGCAAATGCTACCCCCTGTGTTCCCCACTAAGTTTTACTTCCTTGTAAAGATCAATTATCATAAACACTACTTCTTAGCCAATACTCACATTTTGCTATAAACAAAAGCTGTTTGTCATTCCCTTCTCCTCCATATGAGAGATGGTTGGCTGCCTGTAAATGCTATTTGCATGTTTTCACAAACAATAACCATTAGGATATTGAAACAAGATTCCTTCAAATCATATCCTGCCTCTGAATCAAACTTGGCTCTTTCCTCTCTCATTTCTTTGGCAAGTGCAGTAGTGTTTTTGACAGTGCACAGTGTACGAAGCAGTAGGTATTTACTGAGTCAAAAAAATGAATGGTGTCAACACAGCTACTTGGCTACTCCTGGATGCAGACTGATAGACTGGACAAACTGGCATCATTACTATTTCTTAAGTTATGAAAAGCATAGCAATACTCTGCTATTTTTTTTCTTCCATACAATGAAGAGCCAAACCTGAATACTGTATTCTGCCCAAAAGTACCATAGTTATCCTACTCTATATATATGGGTAGAAAACCACCTTTGGATAGCATTGCATTCACAGATTTCTATATTGGGTTACAATTCCACCTGGGATAAACGCTCAGTCAAAAAGTCACTTAAATATGTTACATTAAAGCAGGCTAATAGTTCCACTGCTGTGGAGAGTATTCATAAATGAAAATTAGGTAGGTGATGATGACTATGCTGAACTGCAACCACCAGTTCCTCTGAAGAGAGAAGTACTCAAAAAGAGACTTCTGAAATTGGAACCATCCCTGAGGCTCGTGTGGAAACTGAATATTTCACTTATGTTAAGAGTGGTGTCTAAAGCCTTGCATCAGACATCATCTCAATGGGCTGAAAAGCTCTAAGCACCTGTATTTTCTCTAGTAAAGCAGCCATGACACATGAAAGGCCAAATCTAGATCTGTATACCTAAGGTCTCAACCCACTAAGAGCTCCCAGGTAATGACTAATGTGCTAACAGCACTGACTTGGAAAAAAAAAAACAAACCATCCACTGCCACTTTTATTCAAATCCATTGCTGGAGGGAAAGGCATTTTATAAGAGAAACTCAGTGGTGAGGGCACGCCCCTAGGCTACCTGCCTATCTATATCCAACATGATGGAATCCAAATCTGCGTTTTCTGTGCAAGAACAACCTCCTGGGGTTTGATCTCGAGAGAGTCTTTATACTTTGTAGTAGGAAGTGAATGAATAAATTGCAAAACCAGACATGACTTACAAACAAGAACTTGTGCTCAGGATTTCTCTTCCAATATCAGTACCTCAATTTAAACTGTAGTCTTATATAAATGTGGTTTTATCCCGTTAAAGCAACATCTGAAAAATAAAGTATATACCAGCTGCCAATTTCCAAAACCCCAGGGGTGGGTTTTGGCTGTAAACTGCAATCTGATAGAGCTTCCTGGGTCCTAGAGAAGTGAGGAATGTATTAAACTGCACCCTGCTGAGAAAAACGTGCACTAGGATATTTTTGCCAGCTTCCCATCAAGCTTTAGCTTGTTATAAGCTTGATGCTGTAGCATTAGTAAGTAACGCAATACACAGGTTGTGGATTCAAACTCTTGGAATCAAAAAGTTCTGTCACTGGAGAGTTCTTAATTTTGGAGTCCCCACCAGTGTTGTAAAAACTCAGCATTGTATTATTACATAATAATAGTGGAACCTCAGCTCAGAGAGTCATGTGGTGGTGTCAGAGTCTACTCTCATTTAAGAACAAGACACAAATGAAATTAAAAAAGAGCCATTATCCACTTTTCAAACTTAGAAGTGCCTGAATGAAGGAGCTCAGGTTACTGGTGTTGTCATCATGGCAATATAAGGACAGCTGGAAAGCAATTCAGATAACACCGAGATGAATTTCCTACCAAACAATGTGTTTCTATCAATCAGAGGTTGAGGTCTGAAATGATGAAGGTAGTTGTACATGCTAATCAATAACATTGCACACTAGCAAATGGCTATAGTTCAAAGTACACCATATTTACTGTCACGCAAGTCACTGAGTAAATTAAAAAAATATTTGAATGAATTATCAGTGTAACTTCCTGTTGCTGGACTTTCACAATTTAGTCTGTTCAATTTAGTTAGCTTTAATGAAGCTGTACGCATCCATTTCTAGCCATGATCTTTCACTTAAAATAATCCCCACAAAGCACGGAGTTTTATTCTGTGACTCCCAGAAAGAAGAAAAAATTATTCAGCTATGGACAAGACACCTCTGCTGTGAGCCACAGATCCACAAAGTAAAACTAGCATGACAACACAGCTAGCCAAAGCTTCCAGATAGTTTTTAAAAGTTAAATGAACACCTGCATTTTTAAACTATATCTATGTTCAGTAAGTGAAATGAATAATGAACCGTTGGTGCTGAACAAAAGAAAACCTTACACTGCACACCATGAGGGACAGCGTAAGACCATGGCTCTACCATGATCATTAACACAGGCAGTTCCAAGGAGAAGGGCTTCCACAAAAGTTTCCTACCTTCTACTCCTGAACCTTCAAGTCTCTTTAAATTTGTGGTTTATTCTGAAATATAGGAAAGGAGTGTATCATTCTAGTAACAGCTCACAGAAGTGATACAGCTATCAGTCAGCCTCTTGAATTGCAGCCAGCAGCAAATAAAGATGCAGTCGATTCCCCTGGAGATGGGCACAATGGGATTTGTTCATCACATCAGGCAGAAAAAGCAAAGTTGCAGACTGAACTAGCTACAGTTTCTCCTTGGTGCCAACCAGAAAACACAACCACAACACAAACTCAGAGATTGCTGCGAGAGAAACAACCATTCTAATCAAGTATTGGGAAAGAAAAAAAAACAAAACAAAACAAAACAAACAAACCATACTATTTATTATTTGTACTTAGAAGCTCAGGTCATGGAACAGGACCTCAGTGTTTTGGAATTGCAGACCAAGTGGAGTCTGCCTGATGTGGACACCTTTCAATCCGAACAGTGATTTATACAGGGCAAGAAAAACCCAAAACAACCAAACATCCAAGCAATGATATTAGCATCTTAGTAGCTGGTTATCAAACATTTTTTTATGGATGATGGCAAAGGATTTTAAGGAGAGACTGGAGAAAGGGCAACACCAGCTCTGTGGAGGCTTATGGGAGACTTCTGCAGAGTGAAAAAAACAGCATAGAGTCAACACAAAGGTGTTTTGGGGGTTAGAGAAGGAAGTGACATTTTAATAGTGGAAAGGTTGGAAATGACTCATAAAGAATGGCCTCAAAACTGAAACGAAGCACTCTGTGTTTAATGGGGAGAAGGCACTCAGAAGAGAATTACAGTCAAAATAATGAAGCTGGGAAATGAACTTTGTGGCAGACTTGTGAACAGAGATCACTGTATTTCTCAGCACAGAGTGGATGCTGGAATAATTGAGGTGTGAAATGATGACAACCCAGAAACCAGCTGCATTGATGGGGAAGGACAGGAGGCCCTATCATAGACATATTTATGCATCAAGACCTGTAATATCTGGAGGTTCTACCTGCACACAGGAACTGGAAAATACCTAAACTGGTATTCCTCTGACTTATTGAACATGGAATTAGGCTAGTTAGACTACCTTCTTACAGTATAGCTATTTGACAACTGCTGGTGTAAGAGAATATAGAAGAATTACTAGAGATTTTCCATCCATAACACCAATTTTTTTGAATTCAAGCTGGCCAAAAAGCTGCAGTTCAATATTATCTTGTTCAACAATGCCCCTTCACATGGCAGAAAACCCATCAGTACATGGTTAGGTGCGGGAGAGAATGGATTCAGCAGCTCCACGGGAATTATAGAGTGACAACCTTTATTACCGGTACATCCCTTGGTTATATAGAGCAAGCTTCACTGACCACGCACACCAACAACAGTGATGATTGGATACATGCGAGCGCCCACACGCTGTTCACAGGCCTAAATCTACTACATGACTGGCTGTCACTTAACTCACCCTGTACCCCCCCCATCCTGTTTTTCTCTACTTTG
>VWZY01012527.1:83582-94379 GCA_013399075.1 Chloroceryle aenea
AGTTATGCAGCAAATACATTTTTTTAATGAGAAAACCGGTAAGCCTTTGCTTCTTTCATGCTGCATCTTCTCTCCCAGCTTTGTCCTTATAGCTCAGCTGTAAGTATTCAACAGGTTTTCCCCATTTCTTTCCAAAGCAGCTTTCACACAGGAAGTCAAAAGTCTCTAAATCCATTCTCCATTCTCTTTCCTTCTCTCCTTTGCCAATGAGAAGGTAGAAAATGATAGACATCAAATCTGAAGGAAGGCCAAAACCTGACAGGCTCTTAAATATTCTGTACTGTTTTCTGTCACACATTTTCATTCTTCGTAGAGACAGATGTCTACAGCACTGTTACAGTTAAACATAAAGAGTCATGACCCCCCTCTGCCNCATGACCCCCCTCTGCCTCTGCCAGTACCCATAGAATCATAGAATAGGATCATAGAATCATCTGGGTTGGAACAGACCTTTAACATCATCGAGTCCAAGCATTAACCCTACTCTACCAAGCCCACCACTAAGATAAAAGTCTAAACCTCCCCTGAAGCAGCTTGAGGCCATTCCCTCTTGTTCTAACATTAGTTACTTGAGAGATGAGACCAGCGCCTGCCTCTCCACAACGTGCCTTCATGTAGTTGTAAGGTGGTAAGGTCTCCCCTTGGTACCATATGGTACCAAAGCACAGAAGGGTCACTAGAAAGCTCAGGGGGTGAAGAAGCTGAATAGATTGGGATTTAAAATGTCTATTTTCACAGTTTCTGTGGAAGACCATGGGTGTGGAGTATGTGAATGGCGGAAACCCCTCAGGAGTTGAACTAGACAATCTTTAATGATCCTTTCCAACTCAAAACATTCCGTGATATGATGGGACACCCCACAGAGTGCTGTCCATCACATAATGCCTGTCCATAAAAAGTAACACAGGAGTAAATTTCTCTGTCCTGAAATTAATGGACATAAATGAAAATCCTACATTTCTTGATAATATTTTGAAATGCAAGTGCAGGAAATATTTATTCATATATATCATACAAATATTAATTTTCACTAAAAAGTCTATTTTCACTTAATAAATATCAGTTCATTCAAAGATCTAAAAATATTTTCCTGATATTATTTCATTTTCACAGCATCTACATAACTGTTACTTCAAATATCTATTATAAGAAGAACCTTAAAGTAGAGAGTCACATCCAAACATTCAAAAGTTGTACAGTGAATCAATACCAAAGACAAAAGAAAGTCCATTCAGTCTCCTGTTTTAACTAAACAATTAATGGGAAATAAAATGCCAGCCACTTAAAGGTATTTTTGGAATGGCATCACACTGTTAACCAGTCATACATGGTGAAAGAAAACAAGTCAGACCCCTTTGTGCATATCATTACATACTAAAAAAGCTGAAACTAAATGTATCTCATAAAATAGGAGGTGATTACATGCAACTCCTGACACACACTCAGCAGTGATGCTTGGTTTTGTTATGGATGGGTAACAGCAGGATGATTATAGATACATCCTGATGCTCAGATAAAATTCCTCTCTTAGCAACAAGCTCATAGAGGTTGATTATGAACAATGTGAATGTACGAATGTGTGGCAAAACCCATAAAGATAAAAATCAGAGTGGTAGCAAAGGATTAGGGCTTTTTATTTGTCTCAGTGTTACAATATGTAGTGTAGAACTGAAAAAAGAAATGTTTGGAAATAGTTTTAACAAATAAGGTTCATAACAGCAATAAACAAAACAAGATTTTTATCCATAGCTGCTGGCAACTGAGTGATAATCAATGCCACTACTTGCTCAAGGTGTTAGAAATATGACAATTTCCCATAAAATCAGTTAGCCCCTTGCTCTCAAGCCTCTACCTAACTCATTATCTGTTATACCATATTCCTATAGCTGTCCTGTGGAAAAGTCAAAGCTTAATGGTGCATGGATAACAGTGTATTGATCCTACAGCAGCTTCAATCTATTCATGAACAATCCTGATGAATAATGAGACATACCTACATCCAGCTTTCAACACTTCCAATCTGCGTCTGCAGAATGCAGACTGCAAAGGAAAAAAATAAAAAAAAAATTTAAAAAAAAAAAAAATCACTTTTGGGGGGGGGATCTACAGTACTCTAATGGGAGGACTAACTCCTCTATATCCTAATGCTTTCCAGCAGAATTCATTATATTGTACCACAAACACAACAGGTTTTGCAAAGAGGTTCAGCTGTGGTGAGCACATTTTCAAGAAAGCAGTAAGATTTTACTCAAGGTTATGGTTGCTTGGAAGCAAATTTACACTACCTATGTTCCGAGAAATGAAGGATCTTCCTCTTTGCCACATGGCACTAAAAATGCATTACCTATTGACTTGAGTGGCTAGTTGCAAAGATAAATCAAGCTTGGAAAGATACACTATGATTGAGCTCTGCATAAAAAAAATTGGAATCAAAGGATCAGGGTCAAAACTATAGCCTACTCAAAAGCGTAAGTCTATCTGTAACCCACCTAAGACTAGCAAAGGAAACACAATCAATACACGTATTAAGGTGTTTCCTGCTACATCATCTGTAAGAAGCAGGAGCAAACTGCTGAATTCAAAGACAAGACTGTTTTAAAATCTTACAACCACCCTATTGATTTCTAAAGCAAAAAGCACAGAGGTGAAAATATCAGATATTTTGATTTCCAAGCCTGTTGGAAACACGAATGTTCCACGATTTCAACAAAGCTGAGGAGAGTTTTTCACATCTTTCTTTCAGAAGAAATGTATGCACTCTGCAGGCCCCAGTGGTCCTTAATAACTTACATGCCTTTCCTCTTACATTTTTTGCATTGCTTATAATTTACCAAAAGGGCTTTGGTGGTGTTTCCTCTGTTAAACTCCCTGTTTCATGGTGGTGAGCCTATGCTGAAGACTGTGCCTATGGTGAGATGTTATTTCTTGCAGCCAGTATGTCCTCTACACTCTTTGTGCCTACCTGGTGGCTCCAGCTCTGGTGAGGAGCTATTCCCCAAGCAGGGAAATTCAGAGAAGAGGAAGCACACACTCACTCGTGGTCACATCCTTTCATGCTACAAACCTAATTCTGAACTTCAGCATTCAGAGTCTTTCATCTGGGAAAGAGCAACCCCAGGTACCAGTATAGGTTGGGGACTGACCGGGTGGAGAGCAGTGTAGGGGAAAGGGACGTGGTGGGTCCTGGTGGACAGCAGGGCAGCCATGAGCCAGCAATGTGCCCTTGTGGCCAAGAAGGTCAATGGCATCCTGGGGTGGATTAGAAGAGGTGTGGTTAGTGAGGTTCTCCTCCCCCTCTACTCTGCCCTGGTGAGGCCACATCTGGAATATTGTGTCCAGTTCTTGGCCCCTCAGTTCAAGAAGGACAAGGAACTGCTTGAGAGAGTCCATCTCAGAGCCACAGAGATGATTAAGGGAGTGGAGCATCTCCCATAAGAGGAAAGGCTGAGGCAGCTGAGTCTCTTTAGCCTGGCGGAAACTGAGGGGTGACTTCATTAATGTTTATAAATATGTAAAGGGCAAGTGTCAGGAGGCTGGAGCCAGGCTCTTCTCAGTGACATCCAGTGATAGGACAAGGGCAATGGGTGCAAGCTGAAATATAGGAGGTTCTATGTAAACATAAGCAGAAACTCTTTCACGGTGAGGGTGACAGAGCACTGGAACAGGCTGTCCAGGGGAGTTGTGAAGTCTCCTTCTCTGAAGACATTCAAAACCCACCTGGACACATTCCTGTGTGACCTAATCTAGGTGACCCTGCTCTGTCAGGGGAGTTGGACTAGATGGTCTTTCAAGATACCTAACACTCTCTGATTCTGTGATTGTGGCCAAGGGCAATGGAGATACATTCCTTGATTGCCTGCCTACGGAAGTTCACCAAAATTTCTGTACTTGGTTTTCCGACAGTATCCCTTCCTGCTATTCCTCCCCACTGGTTCTTTTATATTCTTTTTTCTTAATAAGTCTTTTCATGTTTGTCTTCTTTTCTGTATGTGCCCAGGTCTCACAGACATTAAAAAGACTTTCCAAAGCAAAATAAACCAAAACAAAATAACAGAATCAAAATAGATCTAGTGAGCTTGTTATTTTGAGAGAAGCTTGGAGAAGATAAAAATAATAATCTCATCAAGGAAAAGAAAAAGATCTCCTACCATTGAAGCATGCCTTAATTCTTCCAGAGCATAGTTCCTTGCAATTACTTTTCCTAGCTACACAAACTAATTCATTGACTGCTGTCACACTGTCAAGCACTGGCCATGCTTTTCTAATATTGTGTTTCCTTGCTTACAGGATTATGGGATTTTGGGTATTTGTTTATCTACATTCCATTTTCCCTGTCCATTCCTTCAAGTCTTCAAAGAAACTTTTGAACTGTATTTTCTCCTTCTTTCTCCCACAATAATCAAACCATCGGCACATTAAAATATTGCTACAGGCCATATGAACTCTTGTCCTGAGAATGTCACAATGATCACAAACCTGTTTCCATGCCTACATATACTGAGAAATGTAATTTTTTACCTTCACCTTAAACTGACATCAAATAGGGCAAATCTTTGACTTCCTGATTACACTTCCATCTTTTGAGCTATAAACACTCAACTCTCTAATCCTCATCTTTATTTGCATTTCCAGTTTCTCTCACTGTGTCCCAAAAGCGTTGCATGGAATGCTTTTGTAAAATGTATCAAAATTGCAATTATGTTCTGCCCTTATTCCTAATGAGTTACTTAAATTCTTCAAATTAAACAAAATTGTAGATAAAGCACCTACACTCAAGACTTAAATTCCTCTTCCATTTATCACCATTTCTTTTGGCTTCTACCTTTCACATTGCTCCAGACACAAGAACTCCCACATAAGCCTGTGTACTATTAAACATTTACTCATCACGATTGAATTTGGTCCTTATGTTTGTATAAATACAGAAATAGAGATAGACATCTTCATTTTTTCCCCAAAATTCCCAGTACTTCTGCCTTTGTACAGTCAACACGTGATTTTCTTCCTTGCTGCTCATAATTCCCTACAAAACATGATTTTCAACCATATCCTTATCAAAATCCAAGTTAAAACAAGCAGACTTGAAACAGGCAGACAGAAAAGGAGATAACAGATTCACTGTACTTTTTTCTCTTTTTTCCCTCTTTTTTTTTTTTTTTTCCAAAAAGCATTTGCACCTGTTTAAAGGGTGCGGGGAGTTAAACATAAACACCATGCATATGATTCACAAATATGTTTCACCATATGGAAGGAAAGATGGACCCCAGAAAAGGGGACTTATTTTTCCTGTTCTTCAGTATTTTTAAATTTCTTTTTATAGAGTTGAAATACATCTCTCATTTGCAAAAAAAAATAAAACAACACAAGATGTTTTTCAATAAGTACATTCAATACCTAAATAAAATATCATACAGGATTATGGGAATAAAGGAATCAATTGTGAGTATCTGTATAATAAAAAAATACATTTCTTCCATATGGAACCAGTTCCACTGAAAAGAGGAGCAAATAAAACCTTTCGAACCAGGATCCAAGCAGCTGGTTTGACTCAATGAATGTCAGGGCTGATCTCCCTGGTGCTAACTCTCACAGGCCCAGAGGGACTGATAGACTAGCACAGCTCTAACCATGCCTCCAACCACTCTGGCACACCCCTTACAACAAAGTGCAAGACTACAGAAGTTTCTGTTTCCACCATGGAATAAAGTGTAAGTGAGAAACACGCTTTCTGTGTCCATGATCTCTGAGTGACAAAGTAAGGACAGAACACAGTCACATTTTTAAATGCAAAAAGTGGAAGAACAAATGAAAGAGTGGAAACAGAAAGGGAGCTTTGACTGCAATAAGAGGAAGATTTGCCTAACTATTTTATGTTAAGCTGCCTTGTTTTCTTTCTTCTTCTTTATTTTTTTTTATGAGAAATTTAGCTGTGAGTTTTAACCTACCATCAGTGATATTTCCTCAGGACTTTGTACATGACACTTCCATTCCTGTGGAACAATTTTTGACAGCTACCAATAAAAAAGCACTGAGTTTAGAGACTACTACTTGTTATTATGTCCAAATGTCCAATTTCTATAATGAATTGAATATAGAGCTGTGAGAAAATAACAGTAAAGAGACCCAGGTCTTCTCCTACAGGGTTGGATCTGCTGTATTTCATTCATCAAAACTGAGACTGAAGAGGAGTTTTAGTAGAAGCCAATCAACAGACCATACAAATGAGAGTATAAAACTTACAGCAGGTGACACCCCCTTTTCTGCCTCTTCAGTTTGCTTGTCAAGTCTTTTTAATCGATTGTATTTTGGCCTAACTGTAAGCAAAGAAACAAGTAAAATAAAAAGCCAAAGCATCTACCTGTTTTGGAAATGTAACTTTCTTCAACATAATATATAATATTTTTGTGCAGATGTGTCATTTGGCTAATCCAGATGTAAAAAAAAAACCCAAATCTTATATGGTCTTGTTACCTAATTAATGATCATCTATGAGGCCTATTAGTGCTTAAAACACCATGACAGCATCACTTAGGTTGTTGGGTTTTTTTTGAAAACAATTACACATACTCTTAAGCAAAAAATAAACATTACTTTTTAAATCCACATTTAAATGGAGATTGGTTTGTGGTAAAATTTTTGTGGATACCTGACAAGGTAACATTTCTTTGTCATTTAAGACCTGGTCCTCTTTACAGATACATCACCTTGCAGATTGAGCATTTCACCAAGCACTCAGAGGTACCAGCAGGAAGCACCAAAATATTTGGGAAATCTCAGGGTGTGGTGCAGGTAGTTTGGTTGCTGGTAGCAGGCTGTGATGTCTCAAATGAGACTGCTCAGAGAAAGAAGAAATCCTTTTCTACATGTTGTGCACTGCTACGATGCTCTGTCAGCAATTAAAGGGCAAGTGTCGCTGCTGGGCAACTGCTCCTGCATGGGTGAGTGCAGGTGTGTCACTGCCGCTGCTGCTGCTGGAAAACCATCAGCCTGTGAATTGAACTCTCCCATGGAAAAAAAGTAGCAATTAAAACAATGCTGCCAGCAAATATAAAAGCAGCCACACTGGATATATCTGCCTATGCCAGTCACTACTTTCAAAGAATAAACTTATAGGAGATCACTAATTAGAAAACAGGGAGCCACTGTGAATTGCACTGACAGGTTCTGCTGAGGTGCTCAGTTCCCAGCAGTCAGAAGAAAATGCTGTTTACATTATGTGTGATTTATATCAACAAGATTGGCATTTCACGAAAAGACAATCAGAAAAGGTTTTCTCTTTTCTTTTTTCCTTTTCATTTCTGTTAAGCTTTATATCTTCAAAGGTCTGTACTAGTAATTCCACCCACCACTGGCAGCAAATACATTGGAAAAAAAATCACTGGAGTACATGTGATAGCTTGGAAAACCTGGGAAGTTGAGATTAAAGCAAACATTCTCAAAGGCAGTCTCTGATTTTCAGATTATCATTTTAGCAGCGATACCTGGAGGCTAGACATTCAGCTGCACAGTGCTGGGCAGCCCCTGCTCTGCTATCAGCAGCCTCAGTGCTTCTGAAAATCAGGCCAAGAATTTTGATGCCCAAAATATGCAACTATGGAAATACACAGCTATGAAAATCTAATCATAAACAATTTTCCCTAAACTCAAAAAAACCTCAGTCCCATTCTTCAAGCCAGCCACTGCTCGCTAACGTTATGCTTCCTCAGGAAGCCCTGAGAGTGGGCAGGGGCTGTTTTGTCACAGGTTGTCACTGTTAATCCCGTGCTGTCCTGCCTATACCTGCTACACAACACTCAACAAAGAATTAGGTATTTCACTATCTAACTGCAACTCAGCACACATCTAGACACATATGTATATCAAATGCAATGTAGTGTTGTGGTTGCAAATCAATCCTCAAACCTATTTAGTGTGGAGGTAAAAAGATTTTCTGCTAGTATTTCAAAAAAGGAATCCACTAAATGAGTTTGGAGTACAAAATTTGCAAGCAGAAGAACATATGGAGAAACAGAAAAGAGAGGTCCAAACTTAATCCGAGATGACCTTGACAAATAGGGGGATTGGCCATGGGACAATGTTGTGTGATGACACTACAAAAATTCATAGAAAAAGCAATGCAGGTATTCAAGGGAAGGAACTGGAAGGAAATTTCATATGGGCTGAGACATCAGCTAAATACACAGGTCCAAAATATGATTAACAGAAACTTCACCATCCATATACCCAGTGAAGTGCTGGAGTTTGCTTGCAGAGCTTCTTGTAAATTTTACCACTGAAGAATGGCATTTTTCTCTACTAAAGAAGTACCCGGGATCAGCGACACATAGAAGACAAGTGGGTTTGAGGGCATCCCACTTCTCAAGTCTGGACATGCTGTGCCTCTGCCTCATTTCTTCGGCAGAAGGGGAACGCTTCAGCTGCTCAATCTTCCTGCCACTCTTCCCTTTTTAAAATTCACTCTCCCTGCGTGCTCTGGGTGATGCCAGCAGAGACACTGACCCCAGGACAGAAAGGCAAGCAGATAATTTAAATTGCCCTGCTTTGCCAGCCCTCTTCCCAAGCTGCAGACCTTTGGAGCAATGCAGGACACTTATCTGGATCTGGGAAGTGAAAGGGTATGTTCACAAGGCAATTAAGCTGCCACAGACATTTTTCAGGCTGTGACTATAAAAGTAGGCAGAATTCTGTATAAACCACTTTTTCAAAGCTCTGAAGTGAGCAGTATATTTGGCAATGATGATATCCCGGGGACTACCATTTGCCTCTGTCCTCAGCTGATCAATTCGCGTTAGCAAAGCTATTTTAGAAACTGAAATTAAGTATATGGAGTCATGCTTACAAAGAAAAGGAAAAGATTCCTCCGCTTTCTTTTTCTGACCTACCACTTTCACCAGATGTTATTTTGCTCTTATCAATAATACCAAAGAGGTACAATATTTGAAAAAAAAAATAAAAATCTCTTATCTACCCACACAGTGTCTGTCTCTTACCTGACACTTCTCAGGCTCACTTGTACAACACCCACAGTCTGCATACCTTTTACTGAAGAGTTATCTGAGGCCTCAGCTTGTGTGTCTATTAAGCATAAGATTTACTCAAACCTAATTTACATTGGGTTGCAAAGTAGAGGTAAAATTTTCAAGTACTACACTGCTTGGAAAACTGTTATAAAAATATTCTGGGTCCTCACTGGGGGATAAAATTAATGTTTCAATTCCTTGTCTCTGTGTGTCTGATAAAAGCATATTTGCTTTTCAAACTGAAGGTGAGTTGTTCTCTTTGATTAAACTCTAAATTTTACATTGACATCAGGGGAAGAAATACAGAGCTACCCCCGGTCAGAGATTTCACCAAGTACCAATGAGTAAATACATGACATGGCTCTCCAAGAATTCACATCAGTGCAGCTCCATTCCCACCATCATCTAAAAGTCATTGCCAAGATGCAGAGTAAGCCTCACCACCTCAGCATTCTTCATCCTTCAGGGGAAATCAGTAAGAGGGAGAGAGGCAGGAGAAAGTGAGCACGGTGTCTAGATGCAGGGGGGCTTCTTCAAGTAAGAGAAAGGAAGAAAATGAAAGAATGAAGACTAACAGTATGACACAGGTAATGAAAGTAAAAATCTTGCCTGATTCACTCGCACTTCTTTCCCTGAACTTCTTAAGAAGCCTCAGAGCATAGGCTTCAAAGGCCTTTAATCAGTTAAAGCTCTGATTTTAGCATAAACAGGTCATACCATAAGAACACTATAGAGATGGCGTAAAAAGTAATTTCTTCAGGACCAGCCTGGATCCTGCTGGGGATGTGTGTGCCAACGGGTTGGCACTGGGGCAGAAAGCAGCCTTTTTCCCCAATACCCACTCAGATCCCAGCTTTGAGGGAATGCACAGCCAGACCTGGGGTTTTGAGGTCTGCTTTGAAGTCACCACAGCGGAAGACAGCAGTAAACTGTAACCTGAGCCTCCCAGACAAACCATCGAGCTGTGATGGGTGTTCAATACTAACTGCTTCTGTATTCTTTCAGCCAAGCCCACTAGCTGAGGTGAGGGGGCGAGGGACGATGCTCGATGCTCGTGGCTGGGTCATGGTTCAGTTCATGAATATTAAAAGAGACTCTCTCTCTCCCTTCTCTGAAACTCAGCAGATACAATGCTTTTATTATTTCAGTCATATCTTTATTATGCTTTTATTGGATTTCATGTTGAAAATCATGTCCTTGAGCAACTGAATTTTTACATCTTTGTAACTTATGAGTAATATTTTTGCTCATATGTCACTCCTTGTTTACATCTCAAGGTAAAGGCCTTCTGTAGCTATTGCCACAGTTAAAAGTAAATAAATTACCACTTATAATTCATGAAACAATTTTCTTCCCTGCTAATTCACTGCTTCTAAAAGGAAANAAAACATAAAAATAGCTGTAATTAATAGCACTATCATTTGAAGATAGCCACTCTCTCAAGTATTCCAAGTACCTAACAATGCAGGTTCCTGTAAGCAGATAGGAAGATGACCTCATCTATACTTGGTACTGTTAAAATCCCAGGGGAAATTTGTCAAAACACATACATTTATAATCCACAGATTTGAAAACTAGTCTGAAGCAAAATGCCTGGATTGGGATCCATTTCTCTCCTATGCTTTCAAAGCCGAGATATTTATTCCAAAGTGATTACTGCTTTCACAAAATGCTACTCTGCATGAGTAAGTCAGCTGCACAAGATGTGACAGTGAAAGGAACTAGGTCAGCTGTGCCATTGAAATAAAAAAAAAAAAAAAAAAAGAAAAAAAAAAAA
>VWZY01012527.1:94880-122744 GCA_013399075.1 Chloroceryle aenea
TGGGGCAGAAAGCAGCCTTTTTCCCCAATACCCACTCAGATCCCAGCTTTGAGGGAATGCACAGCCAGACCTGGGGTTTTGAGGTCTGCTTTGAAGTCACCACAGCGGAAGACAGCAGTAAACTGTAACCTGAGCCTCCCAGACAAACCATCGAGCTGTGATGGGTGCTCAATACTAACTGCTTCTGTATTCTTTCAGCCAAGCCCACTAGCTGAGGTGAGGGGGCGAGGGACGATGCTCGATGCTCGTGGCTGGGTCATGGTTCAGTTCATGAATATTAAAAGAGACTCTCTCTCTCCCTTCTCTGAAACTCAGCAGATACAATGCTTTTATTATTTCAGTCATATCTTTATTATGCTTTTATTGGATTTCATGTTGAAAATCATGTCCTTGAGCAACTGAATTTTTACATCTTTGTAACTTATGAGTAATATTTTTGCTCATATGTCACTCCTTGTTTACATCTCAAGGTAAAGGCCTTCTGTAGCTATTGCCACAGTTAAAAGTAAATAAATTACCACTTATAATTCATGAAACAATTTTCTTCCCTGCTAATTCACTGCTTCTAAAAGGAAAACAGCAATAATAAATGGACAAAAAGGGGGAAATTATTCTTTAGTAACATTCTGGTTTACATGCTTTTAAATAGAATGCTAAACATCTTGTAGAAATTACAATATTAGCATAATCTTCTCTATTTTAATAGCAGGAACATTTTTTTCTGATTTGATGAAACCTCTACCAGGAGTCAGTCCTCAAGGCCAATGAACAGAATGGCAAATAGAGCTTATTTCAAAGCTGAGTAAAAGTACCCTTGAAAAATTTATAATCATCAATGTTTTATTTGTCTAAATATAATATTTATGAGTCTCATTTATGAAATTACTTAATGAAATATAAAATATGAGCTATAATTTATTTTATTAAAATGAAAATCAGGAACATTCAATTACTGGTATAGATAATCTCATCTGAATTGAATCCCTGTTGCTGGGCACTCGCTTTCAAAGGCTCAGAAGCTACAGATACATCACTTACAGAACTTCTTCAAGAATAGANGAGATTACAGCAGCTATTCTGAAACCAGAACACAAATAATAAAGTTTAAAAAAGGTCCTGGATCATTTTACAGTTTTAGAAGTCCCTTCCTAATATTCCATTAAATTTGTATTTTATTTTATTTTTGTTAATAAGTGTTTCTGTTTTCCTGACAAGCTGATCCAATGTTTTCCTTGTGAAAAGCCAATGCCCATTTCCTCAATGGCAAAAACATCTCACATTTGCTTTATTACAGAGCAAGTGTTAACATCTGATTCATAGAATCACAGAATAGATTGGGTTGGAAAAGACCTCCAAGATCATCGAGTCCAACCCCTGATCCAACTCCAATTACTATATCATGGCACTAAGGGCCATGTCCAGTCTCTTTTTAAAAACCTCCAGGGATGGTGAATCCACCACCTCTCTGGGCAGGCCGTTCCAATGCCTGAAGTAACTCAATACATCGAAATGTCTGTTCTGGCAATTAACCCTCTTTCCATACTAAATGTTACATACATCCTCAAATAAATACATACATCCTCCCTTGCTAAAACACTTCCTTTTACTGCCCCTCTTTAAATACTGCCGAAAACAGGTTCAGCATCACTGCCCTGTCTTTCTCAACTCACCTGAAACTGGAATTAGATGAGGTTCTTCCTCCACTGATAGAGGTGTGCTTTGCTTCTTGTGTGTGTTCCTTACAAACCCACTGAGAGGTACTTGGGATTGGAGTAGAGTTTATTATGATACAAATCTAAATATATGAGACCAAAACTACAGGATACCAGGCAGTCAGTCAGCAGTTCATGAAACTGATTTACAAGTGCTCACTGAAAGATACATGAAACACTTGAAGAGGAATAGGAAGTAACAAACGCAACCAATCCACAAACCGCTTTGCTGTTGTAATTGTTTCAGATCCCCTGAGCAACACTCTCCCTGGATTTTGAATGCCTCAGCCCTTAAACACAGCAGTGATATAAAAAGTTGGTCAGAGAGAACATATTAATTAACACTACCTCCAGCTCAGAATGTGACAATCAACTGTAAAAGGAAAGTCCAGGTTTCACTGAACCAACTATAGGCACCATGTTGTTATGCAGTCATTTGGTGTCCCTTCTTCCAAATGTGAACAACCAAATGAACAATGATGAGCATGGAATAACATTAAAATCCTCATTAAAATTATTGTAGATCCTTTATATTTCCCCTTTGAGTTGTTTTTTTTGGTTGTTATTTTTTTTTTATCTCTTTATTAATTTTGAATAGGTTTCAAGTGTCTCTCTACAAGGAAAGGGAGAAAAATACAAAATTAATCCTTATTTGTAATCATATGGTTAAACACACTTTAAGAAAACTAGTATAGTCACCATGTGTTCACTCACAGGCTCCCTGACATTTTATTTTCCCAAACCCCTTATCTATAGTGTCACTCCTGAGCAGATGGCTGAATGATCCCGCATTAATTTCCCACATGGGAAGAGCCGGTATAAGTCCTGTGGCAGAGCACTTTCAGGAACCTGCCTGAAGCACCCACAGCTACACAGTGCAAATACATATCAAGGACCCAGAGAATCACATTTCTCCCACTGCAGATCCTCTGTGTTAACAGAAGAAGATGAATCCAGTTAGCACCAAGGATGATCACAACACGGGATCATGAGTCCTACCACTCTATTTAATCCTACAGCAGGAATTGGTGAAAGATCAAGATCAGGTAAATTCCTGTATAGTTACAATGAAAAGCAGAAAAATCCCCTGGGATTTTACTGATTAAGTAAATGATACCCGAGTACACACAGAGGTGGTGACAAAAGCCCTTGGAGAGGGCTTTATATTGCAAAGTATTACTGAGAGATACCTATTCAGACAAGCCAAACAACAGAAGGGGCTGCGTGAAGCAGAAAGACAAATGAAGCTATGTTCTCTCACAGCCAACCCTTCCTGCCTACTACAGCTACAAGAGTATGAATGAAATAATGGGTTTGCCCCTTCTCTGGAGGGGGAGGAGACCCAACTGTGATTTCTAGCAGTGGAAGCAGGTAAGGGTGGCCTTGTTGCTTACATCAGGCCACTGTCTGTGTGTTGGACCACTGCACAGGACTTCTCAGGCTTTGCTTGGGTTTCTCCTGGCCTGCCTGGAGCTTTGCTAGAACTTGTTTAGCTGTGGCAGCAGCTATCACAGACTCTCAAAATAACTCAGGTCAAGAGACCTCCGAAGGTCCGACCTCCTGCTTGAAGCAGCTTCAGCTATGAGAAGAGGCTGTCCAGGGTTTTTTTCTGGTATTAGTTTACTGTCTACACTGGTAGCAAGTAATTTGCTAGACAATTTCAACTCTCCTGTAATTACAATCTTTAGTTTCTACAGCTGTTAAAAAGGCTCTGAACAGGCAAACACATGGTGCTTGGATGGCAAGAGAAAATTAAATTAAACTTTATATTTGCTATCTGTTTTCAAATCTCATAATTTTTAAATAATTCCCTTCCAACTACTTGGGAGAAACAGTGCAGTACTGTACCAGCAGCAAAGTGGTTATGCATTAACAACTTACTAAGGCATTTCCAGCTCAGGCCATAATTAAATCATCTTTTATCAGATAATTACTGTGCTGCAAACCTGCAAACACAAAGTCTCTAAATTCCAAGTGTTTCCTTTAAAACACATGAAATTTCCACTGAATTAAGTATCCCCACTTAACTGACTTACCAAGAGAAAAGGAAAAACTAGAAAGACTGTCAAACAAGACCTAACAATCACAGAGATCCATTATTATTAAGAAAGGCAGCAATGCTCAGTGAAACCAATGCTAAAGAATACTAAAATGAATAAAGAAATAGAAAACTACTTATTTTAGTGCCAATCCATACACTCTACATGTCAGTAGATGCATTTTTAGTTTACTTCCAAAGGAAACCAGAAGCCAAATTCTCAGACAAAAAAACCACCACCTCTTGTTCACATTGCTTCCCAGCTTCAGAAAGAAAGTTTTATTTTAAAAATATTTAATTAGTGGAAAGAATAGTAAATAATGAATTTTCTTTAATTTCTTTAATTTTCTTTAATATTTTAGTTAATAATTAATTTCATTGCCCTTAGTATTGATTTGAAATAAACTTTTGCAGGGTATCAGCCTTAGGACTCCTACTCACCATATTGTTAATATCCCTTATAGTACCGTAAGAAATAGAGACATAATTAGCCTACTGTTCCACTTCTAATCTCTTACCACTTTTAAAACAACATATGGCTGAGGTTGTATACACTTTTGAGAATTCTGTTTGTTTAGGAAAGTGCAATAGCAGCTGAAATCAATCTTTAAATTCTATTCAGATTACACTTAAATATACAAGTAGCATTCTAACATATTTCAACCAGAAATGCATTAACACCAAGGCAGGTGTTTGTGTTATATGTTATTTACTGCTTCTCAGAACTGAGCAAATGCTGCTGGAACACAAGCCAAGGCAGATCCCAAGTTTAACAACCCCATGACAAGTAAAAGCAGGGGCATATTTGCATCTTCTGAAATACCCTCTCTGAAAAAAACCTCTCTATTTAACACTCAGTGCTTACCTTCTCTTATCTACTCTTTACACCACTCTTCTCTTAAACACCTACCTCTCCTCCCGCACTCATCAAATTCCTTAATGTCACTTCCAAAGTTCTTCACTTCTCCATGTCTGGGTGAAGACATCAGCTGGGCCTGGGGCCAGGGAGAGACACACAACCTCTGAAAGTGCCTCCGGCTCCTGGGCCCTGGTTTCATCAGCCACCTGCAAATCATCTTCGCCTCAGGGGGGAGGATTGGCCTTTGCCCACTTTTAGTCAGCAGTATAAACACAGCCTTAGCTATATTGCAGATGGTGATTTCCATGGTTCTCAGAAAAATTTCCTTATTAATAGATAACAGGGTTTTACCCCTAGCAATATTGAGCAATAAAATGGATGGGACAACACAGACTTCTCCCCATCAATCATTCTGTCCAGACAGAAAAAAATATATGTAAAGAACAAGACAGAAGGGTGCAGGACCCTTCCTGATGTCTCTTCCACAGCCAAAAACCTAAATGTTTACTGTGATAATATTTGAGCCTGGGATATGAAGCCTGTCAAGGATTTTGCAGCATATGTGCAGCAATTCCAGTACATAGTGAAATAAGCTTTATAATGGCTTACAGTCAGAGACTAGGACTGTTGCCAATCTTTATTATAACTTTTCAGTGCAGAAACATGCCTGTTTCAGAGACAATCACCCCACAACACTTGAGAGCAGATTTAGCTACCAAAAAAAAAAAACAAACCAAAAAACCAGGACAAAGCAGTGAAGTTGTTTTTCTGGAAGTGTGGGAGGGAGCAAAATGAACATCTTTTTGTGGAGCACATAAGGAGAAAATTCTCAGGTCAGAATCAAACCAGAGTGCAGATGTATACAATTTACAGGCAAGGATATAAAGGAACAGCGGGCTATCTTAAAAACAGAACCACTCTTAGCCAAAGTACATACACAGCACAGTGATTTTTTTTGTCCTGCAAATTTCTGAGCTCTCCCACCCTAACCTATAATGAATGTAAGTGGATAATATGCTGCTAACTCCACAAAGACATAAAATTGGTTTCTTTCTGGGGCTTTTGGACAGTTTCAAAGTGCATCCTGCAAGAAAAACAATCCTGTGCCTTGTTCACCATGCTAAAGGTCATTCAGATCTCACTCTTGGCAGACGAGGGTAAATAACCAAAGTGCAAATTATTGCTCAGACCCTAAGGGTTGCAAACGAACTGCTGCACTAGCCAGCAGGCTTCCTGCTGGCTTTAGCCAAACAAATTCAAAATGTGGACTTCAGAAAGGATGTGAGTCCTCTTCCTGAAACCTCCATCATGGTGCAGGTGAGTCTGGCCCTCAGATGAGATGGCAAGCTGGGTGGGTGACTGCACAGCCACAAGCCAAGTGATACTTTCATGGAACTCCTGGATCAAGGCATCACAAACTGACACATTTTGTGAGTTGCCCTATATTCTCAAGAGCAGTGACAAAATAAAATCATCTCATTGTTTGACTTTTTCCCGTGTTAATCCACACTGCTTGGCCAACCAGTGTGCAACTGAATAGATGATGGCATCTTTTACATGAAAAAGGCACCCAGATCTGGGAGCTGGCAGGACTGTGGAATTGCTCCAAGAGGCTTTCTGACAGGTCATTATCCAGCTGTCTGAAGCTTTTGGCAGGAAAGATTATCAAAAATGTATTCCAACTGTACAGAATTTGCTCCGGGTCCTTGCTCCAGATGATTTTTTTGCCTCTATGTACTTCTAACTACAATCATTGCAGGATATTTATTCACTTAGTATTCTGTTTATGCAATATTAGACAGCTGTTGGGTGGCTTTGGATGGTGGTACTCAACAACAGTGGTTGCAAATGTCACATTTCCTCAGACTACATCTGCATCAGCTGAATTTTCCTGCTTGTCATTTTTTCCCCATTTGCCCCGAGGAAGACTTTCATCCCAGGCAGTGACCTACATTAGGACAGGCTGGCTGCTGTGGCCTTGGGGAGCAGCTCTTAGTGCTGTGTTTGCCTCCCCCTGCTGACCTCCAACTCTTCTGTTTCTCAAGCAAAGCCCCTCACACTCCTCCAGTCTTTGAGAAAATAACACAAGCCTTTAAAAATAAAATAAAATTATTTGGGAATTATTCAGAAAGGAGTTAATTACTTTACACCAGTTGTCACTAAAAAATGCTCCACTTGTGCCAGAGTGACAAAGAAAGAAAAGAAGCAAGGGTACATATACTAATAAATGTACATGTCTGTTTAGGGTGTAACCACTATGAGTACATACTCCTGGAACATAGGACGTACACTCCACACTCCAGTGTACAAATCCAGTAGAAATGCATACCTAGAATCTCTTTTTGCATAACTTGTTATCAAGGCTTCTTATGCAGCAAGTAGAGAGAAAGATGCACCTTCACAGAGTGACCCCTTGCAACATATGATGTTGAAAATAAGTAGGATTAGCTGCACTTTTAGGGCCTTTCTTATCTTCAACTGGTCATAAAGAACATCTAGGAGACTGATCCCATGATAATGGCTGAAGTCCAGAAAAAATAAAACAAAACAAAACAAAACCCAAAAAAACCAAAACCCGGAAAACATAGCCAATGGGTGTGTAAAAAGTACTGAACAGTAAATACATGGCCAAGTGTTATAACTGTAAACAGCATGCCCTTGAATAATTTAGACAAATTAATACTTAACATCTCTTATTTTGTGTTTAGTTTCACGGGGTTCTAATAGTACCAGCCACCCATCAGTACCTAGCAGATATATCTCTCTTTTAAAAAATGCTGGGTGAACCTCTGAACAAAATTAGCTATGGGAAATCTCAGGGTTTGAAGTGGAATTGGTGTTTACTACCCAATTTCACTGAATGCACACTGCAACAGAGGAAAAAACAGAGCTATTCCTGCATCTTGGAATAAATTAATTATAAAAAAAATATATATTTAACTAAGAACTATTGTTTCATGCTCCAAATTATGTTCATATAGAGGGTCCATAACAATAGGGTTTGCACTCAAACATCATGGACAGGGATCATGTGCCTTCAGTTACAGAATCAGAGAATCATAAAATTGGTTGGAAGAGACCTTTAAGAGACCTGTAAGTCCAACTGTTAACCCAGCATTGCCAGGTCACCACTAAACCATGTCCCTAAGTGCCACATCTACATGTCTTTTAAGTACCTCCAGTCATGTTGACTCAGCCACTTCCCTGGGCTTTACAACCCTTTCTGGAAAAAATTTCTTCCTAATATCTAATCTAAACTTCACCTGGTGCAACCTGAGGCCATATTCTCTTGTCCTGTCATTTACTACATGGGAGACCTGACCAACCCCACCTTGCTACAACCTCAGCTGCTCTTCATAAGACTTGTGCACTAGACCCTTCATCAGCTTCATAGCCCTTCTTTGGACACACTCCAGCACCTCAGTGTCCGTCTCATAGTGAGGGGCCCAAAGCCGAACCCAGGATTCAAGATGCGGCCTCACCAGTGCCAAGTACAGGGGGGCAATCTCTTCCCTAGTCCTGCTGGCCACACTATTTCTGATACCATGCTGTTGACCATCTTGGCCAGATCATGGGATCAGGACTAATAAAGTTTGTTAAAGTGAAGAGAGAAAAAAAACACAACAAAAAACCTCAAAGAAATGGCAAGTTTTTTATTTGTAAAAAAGTGAAGTGTAAAAGATGATTGGCTAGTATTGCTCAGGCAATCTATCTACATCTTTATACTACATCTATCACCATAGCAACTGCAGCCTTGGAGGTGTTTCCAAGACTCTGAAAGCAATTAATTTTCTAGGAGATGTAAACCAGTATCCCTATTCTTTTGTGAAGGAGTTAGATGGAGCACACCGAGTACCCAAAGAGCCCAAATATGATACTTAACATGATTTATTTCCTAAGATCATTTACTCATGGTTAAAGTCATTATTTAATAACACACTACATGCATGCAGTGGTAAACCTGTGAGCTGGTCCAAGGCAAATAAGAAGCAGGGTTGAGCAGCAGCCTAGTCACTGCTTATGGATAATGGGGAAACCAGATGGTGTCTGCTCCCAGTGGGGCACACAGTGGCACAGACAAGAACAATGCGCTCACCCAATCACAGGCTATCTAAAGAAACCATTAACTGACGTAACCAAAAGCCTGCTCCACAATTATACGACATCACTAATGCTTCTGTTTATGTGCAGAAACCAAACAGGATTTGTCACCAGGATTTCTGTCCTAGGAGCTGAAGACCACTTTAATATGTCACTGGCTTTAAGAATAACTAGGACCGACCCTGCAAAAAATCACATTAATGGAACAAAACATTCTGTTAATCATCACCCCATGCCGCACGGTATTCCAGAAAACACCACACACAAGCAAGTGCATTAAGATTGCTGCAAGATGCTGTGATTTCATTGGAAGACAGTTTCTTTCCAGACAAAGTTTATCTCCTAGATAGAAGGGTAAATAAAACAATGGTTTTAGTAAGTGCATTGTAAAGTACCTGTGGTTTTCTCAAGACTGAGACTGAGTGACCAATCCAAATATCTGATGAAAGTGTGGAGCAAACTCCCTCCTCATTAGTCCCTGTCCACTACTGGTGCTCTCTGTGCCACATGATGCACTTTATCAAAAAAATGTGTGCTTTTTATCTTCACCTTGCTCCTGGCTCACAGCTGCCTAACTCAGAAACCAATGAGTACTGAGGAAACTTATGGCAGAATGCTGCACTTCTTAAGCATGCATTGCTTGCTGTAAAGTGTGGAGAGAAATGGCAATTTACATAAAACCAACTCATGAACATTCTGGAAGAAGAGCAGCTCCTAAAGGCTGTGACTACTTTTTCCTCAAACTGCCTCTCATCATCCTTGATCCAATTGCAGTCTTCCTGGAATCACTATTTCACCTGAATCTCATCATCATTAGTAACCTTATTAATTGTTTTAATCTCTGGCAACTCCTCCCTTCCTCTCTTGTAGTTTCAGAGCCAACCACTCAAAGAACTTCTGATTATCATAATTTCCTCTTCACAGACCCTGGTAATCTGGTCCTAAATTTATCACGGTGTTTTGCTTGTGCTAGTCCCTCATTTGGTATTCATTTATCCTTTTAATCTCTTCTGGCAGGCAGTTCTCCTGGGAACTCCTGGAGCAAAGCATCATACACTACACATTTTGCACGCTGCCCTATATTCTCAAGAGCAATGGCAAACTAAAAACGTCTCATCGTTTGCCTTTTTCCCGTGCTAATTACTTAGATTATCTGAGACCTGCCTGTGGAAAGCAGGAAGGGGCTTTAAAGAATAATCAGCAAATGGAAAACAGTGTCAGTAAATAGAAACACGATGAAGAAAGCAATTTTTTTAATGAATTGTAAGCCTTTCCAATTTGCATATGTCTTAAGTATTATATATAGCATTAAAGCCTTTCAGAAACACTTCTCTAACAGATACACCTATGTTTGCAAAAGCGGTTATGCTTTCCTTGCAATAATTTTCATTTCAGTACAGCACTGTCAAAGTAAGCTAATTATTTTAAATAGTTCAATAATTTAACATCTTTACTAAATAAATAAAGAAATAAATCTCCATATCTCAGTGGTAATTCAGAAGTTAGGCAGGAAAAACAGCTCCTGTGACACTACAAATCCCACACTCAAGAGAGGACCTGAATGAGTACATTGACTGCCTTAGGTTTAGCTTAAACTAACCTAAATGCTGTCCTGGAGCTCTCAGGACATCTTACTGTACATCACGGTAGCTTCTCCCACAGCCACTATGGTCCAGTGACAAAAGCACGTGGCAGGCAGCTGAACCCCAGCATGATACCAGTAAGGATTTCTCTTAAGTGAAGAAACAGTTAAATACAGATAAATTTCATTTGCAGGCACTCTTTGTCATTAGAGCAGGGCAAAAGAGCTTGAATAGGAGCCAATAATACTTTTCTTATAAGTGAAATGTCCTGTAACTATTTGGAATAAATGACATTATCATAGCAATGAGAAGTCTGGGATATTCGGTCACTTCTACTCTTTTTATCAGAGGAAGGACTTTTGTCTTCCTTCTTCATCTCTCTCACAAATACAATGTAACCTAATTAAGACTGTATCTAACCCTTATCTGCACCTTCTTCAGTGAGTTCTGAAAAGGAAATGAGCACACACGTTCAGCTGTGCATAGTGAGGAAGTTCAATAGTACGGAGAATTTTTCTATTATTAGTGAGAAATAATTGACAGTTTTAAAAGATTATTTCTCTCTAGAAATACACAGGGACAGTCACTGATGACAAACATTTATGTAAATATATATATATGCCCATATATATATATACTCTGCATTAAAGAATATACTATATTTTTAAACATATGAATGCACCCATAAAAAACAAAAGAAAACAAACAAACAAAATAAGCTGTGTATCAGAATTATCAAATGTATGCTGTCCAGAAATAGAGCCTTTGGAAGAAAGTTTGACCACTACTATCTAAATTTCTGCTGTGCTAAGACTTAAATATGAATGAAGCATGCATGACAGGGGAAAAAGTTTACCAACATTTTGACATAACTATAATTTTTGTGCTTAACAATCTCTTTATCACCAGAAATGAAAAGTACTGCAGTTTCCCACTACTGTTTTATTTATGCATACTAGAATTTATTCAGGAGCCTAACTGACTCTTTGAAAAGGTTCTGTAGACATCCATAAATTTTGAGAATCACCTGTCCTGTGGGTGCAGAGGCACCTCTCTCTTCTGCCCAAGTTTCATCATTTGTTTACAATGACACTGTATTTTTTAAGGACATTTGATTACTTGAACTTATTTCACTGTCCAGGAGAATCAGCAGAAGCAGGGGCTGACTGGCTTTCTGAATAAGGAGGGATGCTCCAGGCCCCCCAGGGCACCCAGCATGCTGACCACCCCAGGGGGCTGCAAGCAAAGGAGATCTGTTGTGGTGGGCTTGAGAAGACTTCAGTGTATTTGCGTAAGTTAGGAAAAAACCCTTTAGGTATTTCTTGAAGCAGAGATCTAGATGCTATGTATCTAAGCACCCTTCACTTTAAGGTCTTTGTTAACTCACTGTGGTTTGCAATAACATTTCGCAGGTACCCTTGTTTCCAAAGATGCATTTTTAGGGGTGCATGTCAGGCCGATGCATTTTTAGGGGTGCATGTCAGGCTGATTTTACTCCATGCTTTCAGTTTTCTGTCAGCAATGATGGTGGGTTTCAAATACTTAAGGTGCCTTGCCATTGTGATCCCAGAACTACATCAAGAATTCAAAGGAGAAATTATTTTAGTCTTGGACAAGTGAAAGGGACAAATCTGGAAAATGGAAAATGTCTAATTGCTTCTTGGATGTGAATACAAAAAACGAAAATCTCCTGTAATTGGAATTTACATATTTCCATCTGTAAATTCATGTTGTTGAAAAATAAAATTTCTGCCGTTTTCCCAAGTAAAAGAAAGAGTCTCAAGTACTGAGAATACTGTTAAAGAAAGCATGTAGCACTAAGCTAACCAAGTGGTGTGCCACTAACAGGAAAAGTCAGTACAGCACTCAGTAAGAGAGAAACAAAAGAAATTTTTTTCTACCTGGAATAATGTTATCTCCAACTGAATTGAATGGTGAACTGTCTTTCTTTTATTTTATTAAAAGTATTCAAATAATTAATTTTGGAGGAGCTCTACAGATGACACTGAAATCTGTGAATAGCTGGGAGGTGAATTACAAAAATAAATAAAAAAAGATCCCCACAAGCGTTAACATGCTCTCCAAATCCCCACAAGCATTAACATGCTCTCCAAAAATGACTTCCCAAAGGGCAAACTTTCAGTCTCAAGCAGGATATACACAGCTGGAGGAGCTGGAAGACCTCTTAGGTACCTTTATCCCATGACTCCTTTATCCAAAATGCCATTTCCATCATTTGAAGATATTGTAAAAGGAGCAGAAGCCTGTTTACTCCTTAGACTCCCTGGTGGATGAGCAAATGGGTAGGTATTTCCTATATGTTTGACTTTTCATAGTCACAGTTCAAAGCACATGGAGCCCGTGCTGTGTACCTCAACCTGTAAGCTCTTGCTTCACTTTCAGTTATCATGGTTTACCAAAGCATGCTTCAAACACCACTGATTTTGAGTTGTAGGTCTGTAATTAAAAGCCGTGTTTGACATCTGAATTTAACTGACACCCATATACATGGCTTCAGGCCGGTCTCCGCTGCCGTTGTGGTTTGTATAACATTAATTGAAGTGCTTCCCTTGAAGGGAAACTTTCTGACAGCTAAGTGAGTAAACAGCTTGAATTCCAGTTCCCTTCAATCACTCTATTGATGTGATACAGTAGGAAGTGATTTTAAATCTAAACTGTCACTAAAGATCAAACCTCAAGGTTAAAAATAAGAGAGAAACAGATATCTGAAGTTTTTAGCATCACAGGAAAAAAAAAAAAAAAAAGAACTGTGCTTTAGTTATGCCAGCTTTGAAGCAGATTGAATCACTATCAGGCTGTACACTACAGAGGTACAAAGAAGTCAGGAAAACACAGATAAATAGACTGAGATAACCTACAAAAAAAACCCAAAACAAAACAGAAAAACACCCTTACCACCAAACATCTTTATTAAATTATGACTTGTGCTAGCAATGCTGGTTGAATCTGTTGTAGATCAGGACAAGAGAGTTTTGGTATGAAACAGGTTAGCAAGAACTCTTGATTACAAAATCAGAGCTGTCTATATATATCAAAATCCAGTGACTGTTTTCACAGTCACTATTAACTAAGGACAACTGACAAGATAACTTTTTCTTTCATCAACAGCCTTTTTCATTTCAGTGATTTTGCTTTTTACTAAGCAAGTAGAGGAAAGAATTGTTTGAAATATCTGGCTGCATAAAAAACCCCAAAGAGATAAAATCCCTAGGTCAGGTCACCCAAAGCCCTACTGTTTCCACTCTACCATAGTAGCCCAGAGCACGCCTAACAATCAGGGTGTAGTCCTGACTCCACCAGGAAAACCAATGCCTCCCCTGTTCCTGGAGGAGAGATTATGGACAAGACTGTGTGAACCAGAGAACAGAAGCTTTTAGGGTTGCTAGGGTTATACATTTCAAAAGTGTTAAAACAGACATAGGGCTGCTCATTGTGTTTTGATGCTGTTTCAAGAGTAAGCAATACAATAAGCTGTTTTGTACAGGACCTAAAATGATCTCATCACTCAAGAATGATGGATGAAATTATTTTCCTGCATGGTAATTTATGGTACTGTACCCCATATGTAGATCTGTCCTTTGCAAGGCTAGAATCATTCTAGCCTTTTGTTTGTTAGTAAGTTTTTAAGGTAAAATCTTTATCTAAGACGCATGTGCTTCAAAACACAAAGGATTTATTTTACAGATCTGAAGGAAATGCATGATAGTAGCTGTTACAGTAAAGCTATCAGAAACCAGATTATCTTTAGTCTGTAGTCATCTTGTACATCTGTTTTATTTTGTTGATAAACACATGGCATAATTTGTTTTTCAAGTATCAAGAAGGGTTTTCTTTTTATATTCACTAAATTTAAATGCTCTGTAGGAAATAGATGCCTTGGACTGCTACAACTGATTTCCAAATAAGAAGAAAAGTAATGATAGTATTTTGAGTGGAAGACAATTTTAACTAGTAATACATGAAATGCAAGGGGAAACCCCCTTTTATTCCAAGTATTAATCTGATTGTAATTGAGAAATATGCTTTTCCAGAACATAACTCCTATCTATATATGCTGTGAAGTAGTGTTTAAAGAAACATATATTTCATGTTAAAAGAACTTCATTAGACAGATGTCTCCATCAACAGCCAAAGTACTGGAGGAAGCCAATCACCTCTCTTCTTTTTCACATATCAGAAATCAGCCCTGATGTGTGCCTCCCCAGAAGCTCACCTACCTGACTGCATTAAACGACTTACATCTTAATGACAGTTGAAGCCAAGAACAGCAAACACCAGATTTTACTTATTTTTTTTTAAATCAAAGATAACTATAAAATTAAACTAAGCATCAAGTGGCACAAATGTAAGAGCTAAAATACACACGCACACACCCTTTTTTTTTTTTTTTTTACCCGTAATCAGCTTGCACACATACACAGTCTTGGACAGACACAAGATTTTCCAAAAAATAACTGCTGACGTGTCTTCTCAGACACTTCCACAGTAAACATTTTACTGCACACGCAGCTGAAACCACTATTTCCAGCCTAGGGGGACTTGAAAGTAAATCTTAAGAGTTCTCAGCTTTTAACTGAAAGGCATCGTTCACATTAATCCTGAAACAGATTGGTGACAAATAACCAAATTTTGAAAGGTCAACAAGAGCTTTCTGTGTTCAAAGCTTCTCTTCCTAACCTATAATGAGAAATTTCCTCAAGAACTACTAGTACCAGGGTACACAGAGAAGCAGGAAGATACACAAAAAGTGAGAGAACAGAAACATACAGATGCTTTCTCAAAATGAAATCAATGTTTCTTACTCCCTCAACTGGTAATAAAATTCATAGGCTTCCCAGTATTTGGCTTGAAACTATGGGGACTTTGCCTGTTTTGATTTGCAATGTGTTGACTTCTGCAGTTACATCACCAATGGGAACCATAAAGCAACACTTCTTTATTACTCTATCTTATCTTAGTCAGTTTGAACACTATTTCTGGAATGACCACTACCATAACTCAGAAGCAATGCACCAACACTTTGACCTTTCAAAGCTTAGACTCTCTATCAATTGCTTTTGCATTTGAGAACAAAGATTCTTTCCTGGGTAGACCAAAAACTCTTTACCACTCAGCAAGGAAGGTGCAGAAAGGTACCTTCACTGTTCTTTCTCCTTAGTAACCAGGGAAATCTCTACTAGAAAAAGCTTAATTAAAGACTATTACAGAACTTGAGATAAGACTGAAAATAATTGATTTTTAAAATATAAAAAAAGCTATATAGGTTTACATTGCTAACTGACAGATCATCTGTTCGAAATGGAAGCCAATTAGCCTACAAGAAATACTGCACAGTAACACATTGGGAAGAATTTCTGTCTGAGTTGCCTTCCAATGTGACTGCATCAGATGAACAATAATAAAAGTTTCTTTTCATGCTTAAGAGCTTCATTCAAACTTTGACAACCAAAAAATTACCCAACAAGTTTCACAGTGTAGAATGAATGCAGCTATTGGATTTATATATATATAATAGACCCTTTAATTTAACAAGTCACTGGAATAAACATATGTCACAAAGAAAAGAAATGAAAATTTCTTTCCATTATCTTCTCTCTCTCCCCTGTTCAGCTATGAGAATATTAATTGCAAATGGCAAAGGAAAGTGCCTTCTTTTATGTGCACAGCTGCACAGTTATGTAGTGAACTTCAGATAAAGTCATGATGCAATAAGTAACAACATTCCGCTGAGGCATGAACGGATTTTAAGCCACAGAAATAAACACAAAAAAAATGCTTTTTTGATCTAAAATCATAGAGAATTTTCTTCCACTTCAACACAACACTTGCTCAAAGTCCCAAGGCAGATCTCTTTTCCTGTAAAGTTTATTTGTGTTTCCCCTCACCTCCCACCCAAAGGAACCTTGGAAAAGACTTTAACCAAAGCCCTGGCAGGAGTACCGTCACTGTAATACTGCTTGGTACAGTGATTTATACATCTGGCTGATAATCCAACCACTGGATGTCACTGTTACTCCACACAAAGTAAGCAAATGCAGTCATGAGACCACCATGTAGTAGCTGTCTACTGCTAACTCCTTCAGAAAATAAAAAGAAACTTTGAAAAGTACAGTGAATTTAAAATTCAGAAGAGTATGAAGAAAAACCATGCTTGGCAAACGAAGTCTTAGGGAGTTCTCAGTGCAAAGTGTCAATAGCGGCCTATGTTACTATGCCAAATTTTGGCTTTGAAAGAAACGGAAGGAAAGGTTGGCTTTTCCTTCCAGCATGGGAGAATGGGAGAACAGATCCTCCTTCAAGCCCTTTATATTTCTGAGCTCTGGGGCTGTAGGCTGTTCAGTGATGCTCATTACATATAGCCATTGTTCTGCAGGTACTTTTCCAGTTCAGAGAAGACTGACTGACATGACTCATTTAGGTAGCACCACAGAGACACATGTACACTCTCAAAAAATTCTCATCAGTCCTCAGTTACATATCCTAACAGTGAATGTCTTTCAGTTCCATTAGCTTTCCCGAGAGTAAATTGGTTTTCTAGCGTAAAGAGTTGTAAGCTGTTTTAAGCTGTTTCACATTGTAAGTGGAAATTTCAATATTCTTAAAAAATAAAATAAAATAAAGGGGATGCTCATCTTCTCCCTAGAATGCAAAATAAACCCCTTCTTGACCTCAAGCGATCTTCTCTGTGCCAGTCTTGAACATAAAACTGCCTTTGATCTACCAGATATGGTAAACAACTATTTCTTTTTCCTTTTTTTTTTTTTAAATCATACATAACCAAGAAATTGTTTTATTCTTATTTTAACCTTCTCACCTGTCTTCTTTACAATCATTTCAACTTTGTCGCAAACCTTGTCTGATGATTTCTGAGTCTCTTACTACTTTCAAATTAAAACTGTTAGGAATGAAAATAAAACCAGAAGTTGATACTGAGACTTTGTAACATGCCTAAAATATGCAAGCCTAAATAGAAAAATTCTGTTCCTAAGTATCCTTAATTATAGTGACAAACTGTACCTTATGTATTTTATAACACAGCAGAAAATGAGTTTTTAAAGTCATCTAAACATTTTTCAGTTTTTCCTTTACAGCTAAATATAGAAAATATTACTGATTTTGTTTACCCTTGTTAAACCAGGATCTCTATATTATCAACATTAGTTACATGGAAACGACAGCTCTACTGAGATAGAGATTCAAATTTAGCACAGTGCCCGTATTTCCAGTCAATATGTGAATCTGTTACTATAGTTAGATGTTATATGATTTTATGGTGTTGTTGCTCATGTACTATAATTTGTTATGCTTCTAATTAAACTTAAAGCTGTAAAAAACCTTAGAAACATATAATCTCTATAATCAGGAAAAGCAGAATGGCTGTGACTCAAAGGAAGAAAAAGCATATAGAATGCCTTTAAAAATGATCTGTCCATTTATTAACATGCAGTAGAAAATACCCCTTTGATGATATAAATCGAGGGATTTCCAAAGAACTAAAAAACCAGACTACATACAGCTTTTTTCACTATAAAATGCAGCACTGGTTTAATATTTTTACATGACAAGGAAAAAAAAAAAGTGTGGGTCAGGAATTACATGAGATTGAACAGTCATGGAAGTTCTTTGAAAGTCAGACACAGGAAATAAACAGCCACAGTGTTCAACCAAACACAGCTTTTTAACCATCTTGCTAGCTCTAGATGAGAGGAGATGAAAAATAATCACAGAGTTGACCTTTGCTGAACAGCTCATCGAACCTGGCTTGCCCTTGAAACCAGCAGGACACAGAGACCCAGCATTTCACAAGCTGTAGATGGAGCCTCACATACCATAGCCACAAACTCTACAGCCCATTTGTGTGGCCATTGTATTGTCCACAGTTTTTAAATTAAATTGAATTTGGTGGAAGCATTTGTATTATTTCAAATCATCCACTGGAATAATAGATCATAAAAGGCAGGCAACATCATGGCAGAACACACAGACTCTGGCCATTTTATGTAACGTTTTTGTTTCTAGTTTACACTTACTTGACTTCCCTTTGCACTTATTGACTAGCGATAGAAAATGTGGGTCATTCACAACTGCAGTCAGTAATACAGATTCTGTCACTGCCAGTGCTTCTAACTTCAATAGAAAGGCAGGAATTGGTCAACGGAGTTTAATGAGAGAAGAAAAAAAAAATCTCTGACAATGTCTTTCCATTGTCTTTAGACTGTTACAGTGGTGAAGTGATAGGAGCAGAGGGGGGTAAGGGCACCAGGGAAAAAAGCCCTGATTATTGAAAGACCTCTTACAGTATATTACCAGATAGTGCAAAATACTGAAATCCTCAGACAGTACCTTGAGGCAATTCCTGGCCTTAAATAAGTCCTAGTTTGAGGTTTTTTTTTTCCCTTTAATCTTTTCACACTGACTTTAAATGGTTCCATTATTCACGGTGGGTTGTTAAGCAGCTCCTGGTGCCGCCTGCCGCAGAGGAGCTCTGACATTGCAAGGGTATTTTCTATTGATGAACTGTACTGAAACCCGAGTGTGAGGCTGCATTGTCTTCAGCCTTCATAATGGGATTGCTCATTAAACGGAAGGTAAACATATTAAGAATGACAATTTCCATGCAATCATTCCATTTAGAAAAGGACAGACATTCCTTGCAAAGTCAAACAGCACAGCAAGGTTATCCGTAAGAGGGCTTTCACCGTACAGCTCTCAGCATTCAGAGCTCAGCTGTTTACCAACAGGTATCACTGTCACTCTTGTTGGGCTTTTCCTGAAGCAGAGAAGACTGAAGAATGACAGAATCACGTACAGTATTTACAGCCTAGTACACTCCACAAATGTTGCTACTGCAGAGATGACCACTGTTGTCGGACACACTTGCAGCTGCACCATTTGATTATACAATAAAAAAAAGAGGAAAGTTCAGTAGCAAAGGTGCCAGAACTGCACAACCATTTAAATATTGTAAGGGCTGATCTTGAAAATGCTTCTGAGCTTGGTGCTTATTACTGTGAATACCTTTACTGAAATTACTGGAAGTACTCAAGCAAATAAAGCTTTTAATGTCTTAAATTGCCTGAGTCTTGAGGTCCGCAGGTGCATAAATGTAGATCATTACGCCCACATGGAGTCCCCTGACTTCCCAAAAAACCTCTATTTAGGTGAAATCATCTGCCCACACTGTTCTTTTTTTAAAGATTAGAGATGCAGTTTGTAGAAAAACATACCAGATAATTTCTCTGAAGTTCAACAAGAAATTATTTGCTTTTTGCTTGGGAACATAAGGAGAAACTGACATAAAGATGCAATATAAGTGCCAAAATTCAACCGATCGAGTTTGACAGGATATGTGGATACAGTCGCCTTCCAGAAATTTTGTTTGTGACCGTACGAAAACTCTATTTTTATACCGTCATAAAATCCTCAACTATAATTTACAAATAATATTTAATTTTGTAAAGGTTTTTTTTGCCTTTCCTTTGTAATCTGCACAGTCTTCTTATGATGATAGTCTTTCTCATCAAGTATTTATCCCCCAACTTCCACTTTACACAGAGACCGAGGAACCAAAGATTAAAGACCACAAACTGGTGTCTCAGTGTGACACTGTCATACACATACATGCCCCCTGCATTCCTCCTCTTTCAAGGCTCACACAAAATTGCAGAAGTTCCAAAGTGAATAGAGGCAGAAAAGCTCAGAGAGAAGGTAAGGTGATAGATCTGATGTTTTCAGAGTTCCTGGGAGAAATGCAAGTAACAACTACCTCAAGCACAGTTTCTGACTCAGTTCCGTTGTTAAAGCATGCCTTAAAACTGACCATAGAATATTGTTCTGATTTAATGCAACATAAATTATTATGGATACTGTGTTTGGCTAATGCTTTTGTAGCCACTTATTTTATGAAATTTTTGTTTTAGCAGTTAAATTAGAACTACTTTGAAGACTGAACACAATTTTGGATCTGCTAATATTTCACCACCGGGAAAGCTAATTACCATGCCTATTCTGCTCTTGCATCAGATGCAATATATTGGTATGTTTTAAATCTGATACTGGATTCACTTTGGATCCAAATTTTGTGCTGTTTTCTGTAATGTATGTCAGACCAATCCTTGAATGGACTATTCATGCCAAACTCCACATGGCACGATGTAAACATAAAGCTTACCAGCAATTACTCAAAGAAGCAATTCCCTCAGAAATCACAACTGCAGCAGGAATGCAACCTGTCACACCAAATTAAGGGCATAATAAATGCATAAGAAGGTTGCTTTCATCTCAGCATGAAATATACATGCTCCCAATGGGCTGCTGAGTCTCTGTTGGCTTGCAGCTAGGGGTAAATTGTGGGCCCATCTAAGTCCTGACTCCAGTGGCACAGCAACTAGCTAACAGCTGTAGAAACTAGCTACCCAGTAGACTACAGACTACTAAAACATCTCACAATTTTATCAGGCCACTAAGACGTGGGGATCATTCCAGGTTTGCTCAAATAGTGCTCACTATGCCATTAACTTTAAGGGCAGGAGACTTCTATTGTTGGTCCCCTTGTTATCTCGCATGAGAGAGGTACTGTAATTTAACATTTTCTGCCCATAGATGAGAAAAACTCTATTTGTAGGTATGACATACAAAGTATGTGTGAAGATGCATGACTGACAAGTAATGTATACCATAACATCTTCAGGCAAGAATCACTTTTATATAAGTTTTGCACTATTTTACAGTATCAAAGTCCTGTAGGCAACAATGAGAATCTTTACAAACAGCCGATGATGTCTTGTTATTGAAGAAAAAAACCAAACAAGTATTCTTTTTCTCAGAAGTGAAAGTCTGCCTAAGAAGAATCTCTAAGAAAAACATTAATTTTCAATACAAATGGGAATTGGTGGAGAAATTATGGTTCTAATTCAGTGCCAATATTTGAAGAGGACAAATGGACACTGCAGGTCAGTTAATACAGCAGAAATCCCAGGCAACAAAACAATGAGCTAGAAAAAAATCAAGTGAAAAGTAAAATATTAGATTGGATATAATTAGTAGAGAATTAAAAGTTAGGAATTTGATTAGGAAATTCATCATGACACTACGGAAAATGTATTTTGTCAGAGAAATACTGTTTCTTTCTCTGGGATTACTTTAAATTTGGTAGCTGACAAAGAAATCTGTGTTTATATACACCATATTTCAACTTGGTAAAGCATCTTACTTGATACTTTACAACATTTTGACTGTGAAAATGAAGACATCTCAATCATACCCCTTTAAGAAATCATCCTAGATTGGTGCTGCATCATATTCATCAATGATTCCATGAAGTGCTAGCTGATGAGAAAGACAGGTACGAGGTTGACTGCTTAGTAAGAGGGGCAAATTTAGACAAAGTATATGTTAATACAGCCACATGGAGACTGAGGCATTTAGAGACAGGATGCAAGTAGTGCTGCTAAAGCAGGGAGGAAGAATTATGGAAAATGCTGACTTCAGAAAGGTCAGAAGGTTAGCAGAGAAAAGCAACTTAGCATGAATTCTCAATGCACAGTGCTTTGGCAAATAAGGCTTACAGTAGCCTGGACTCGATAATCCAGAAACCAGCTAATATTCAGCAAAGACATGGAGGCATGGAAGTAAACAACCACGAAGCTGTCTGGTGTTGCCTTTATCTCTTGTTTCACTGTGGTTCTTTTTGGAAGGTGCATAATGCATACTTTTGAGGACTGATGCAAGGCTGACTGCTCAAAGTGGTGGGATGTCTAGTCTTAAAATGCATGAACTGTACAGAGCTGGCAAACAAACCAGTCATCCTAAAATGGCTGCTTTTGTCTTTTAGTGTCTACTGGACTGCACCTGCAAAGAAGCTCCTTCTGAAATAAGTCTCAGTGCATGCTCTCTATCATTTACATTCACAGGAAGGTTTCCAAAGGAGACTGGAATGAAAATTTAGGTCGATCAAAATTTAGTTTGCATGAATAACAAACATACCACCACAATATCTATTGAAGATAGTTGTACAAATACTCCTTGCTTTAGGACACTTGGGAACAGCCTGCAATGCAATTTTTTTTAAAAAGACATAATGAAGGTAACTTCTAGCACCATGAGCATACTTTTGTACTGATACTAACTGCTCTCATAAGGAACTAATTAGAATGGGCATAGTGATAATATGACGCAGCTACAATGCTCCTCTATGGCTGCACCAGAGCCAGCTCCTTTGCATCAAGCGTGGCCATCTGAATGGTTTTATATTACCTGTTATAGGCTGTGCCTTACGCCTAGAGGAAATGTTACTGATTTTAACTTCACACCCCCCCCCATGGTGATTAAAAGAATGTTATCACCCTATTGTAAAAAGGAGGAACTAATATATAATTGAATGAGATAACAGGAGAATGTTAAGGGCATGCTTACATGACAGGCTGAAACAATTTGAGCCAGTTTTGCCTGGTGCTCTGGAGCATGCGACAGCTTCAGTCCATAAATGCTGTGACAACACAGTTCTGAGCTCAGGCTCAAAGGTTTGTTGAGAAACAGCGTATATTGGCTGTGCATGTCATAGTACTAATGCAGACATATGAATTTTGAAATAGATACAGCTCATAATCTAATTTGTCGAGATACAGGTCAAGTTTCACCACTCACCATCAATCATATAGGCAAACACCCAGAATACCAGTGGTAATGCCAAGGAATAGGCATTAATTATTTGGTATTCTATACCATCATAAAAACAATACTCATTATATAGAAGAGCTTAGAATTATTTTTTTTATCTTTTGGTGAGTATACATTTCTTCAAAGAAAGCAATCTAAAAAGCAACTTGCTGTATGCAAATAGGGAAAAAAATATTCCTAGAAAAAACACAGTACAGCCTTAATAATAGATAATAATAATACAAATTATTGCTTATTTATAATCCTATATAATATCAAAATATTAATAATAGAAAAATATTTTTATTCCATTGTTTCTAGATCGCTAATGTATAGTTATGAAGCCATGAAGGCTAACCTGTGTCTTCTCGTGTAAAGCACTTAGATGTGAAAAAAAATTTTTTGCAACTTATAGTAACATAACTTATCATCATATATTATACCATGAAATCAGAAAATATATTACTACAACTGACTACATGCCCGCTGAGAAATATCCTCTGGATAAAGCTCTGTTCAAGCAAGCATGCAGCATCTACTCAGGCAGGAAAACAGTGCACACCATAGCTTTTCAAAGAATAACCTGATATGACAGAGTATGCTGTGAAAATATACCTCTGGAAAAAATCAACAGAATGCTTTCATTTTACTAAATCCAGAAAGTGTGTAAAACCACCAGAAATGGGTGATTATTTCTGGTTATTTTATGAGAGGAAAGAGCAAACCATGTGGGATAGAGACACAGCACTCTGTTTGAAGCTTTTCAAGATAGGCTATTTTATGCTCCAGAGGGTACAGAAGTCTGAGGGGTGAAAAGAAGGAACACTATAGCAGATCATTTCTAAAACATATTGAGTTCAGTGGGAAAACAACCCAAACTTCACAAAGTGAAAAACTCAGGCACACAATCTGTTTCCATCCTAAAGCAATCATCCACCTCATGAAATCTTACAATGTCCTTATCATTTGGATTTATCTCCTTCATATTTTTCTATAAATTTCTTCATGAATTTTGTAGTATTTCAAAATTTGTAGCACCATAATTCTATTTTTTCACCAAAAATGTCCTCTGAAGTTTCTACTCTATCACCACAGGGAAAGTCAGAAAAAAATATTAAATGAAAAAGCGTGAAAAATAGTTTGCATGTCATTGCTCTAAAAGTTTTAGAAGAAAAAATGAAAGTCTAGGTCATTCATGTAAGTCATTCAAGATAGTTAAAATATAACAATATATTTATTTTAGCTCTCTGTGATTTCACACATTCATAGTTAGCATTAGTTTTTCAGTAGGGAGGCATAGACAACGGTGTTAATTCCATTTTTAATTAATGATTTCATAAGTAATCTGATGGGAAACCAAGATTAATTAAATTCACAGATAATACTGAACTGAAAGTTGCTGTAAGCACTAATGGGATTGAGGTATAACACAAAGGAATGATAACTTACTAAAAGGAACTCTTCTCCAAACCTGAGGATCATCCTGTATCAGTATGTTTTATTAACAGCTAATTGAAAGTTAAGATTTTAAGTTCTCAACATCACCCACTATATTTTATGAAAATGTGCTCACTGTAGTGTAAATAGGAATAATAATGATGATGACAGACACAGGGAGAAAATCTGTCTTACATACAATAAATGTGAAATAAAAACACTCGGGGAAAGCATCCTGGAACATACACATTTTGACACTTTTCCCAATGACAGTTCCAAAGAGACTTTGCATGTTGAAAGTTTTTTCTTAGAGAAGAGGTGTAGTAGAATTTTTCATAAAGAATCTGAGATTTTGGTTATATGCTGCTATATTGACAGAACTGATTTCTTAATCCATACGACTCAGCTGATACTACACTTGGAATGTGATATACAGTCTGAAGCTTCTCCATGCTGCTGAATAGGAGCATATTTGGAGGAAATGCATGGAAGTGGCTGAAAAGGTTAGCTCATTTTTTGTTTAAAAAGAACAAATATTTAGAAAGGTTGATGAGGACAGGACAAAATCCAAAATTTCACATCAAAACGTGCATGTGGAAAAGGGGTGTTCAAGAAGACAGAATCAGATATAATAAAGAGTATTCACATTTCTAAAAGTAAAAACATATATTGAGAAATTAGCCATATTAATGTCTTTCCAACCATTAAATTCCTCTGTATCGTGCTACATTTAATTGCACCCATTGTCTAAGAATTATCATTAGTTAATAGACTTGTTATCTTTTTTATTAGTGCTCATTATTCTAAATTACAGTGCTCTATTGGACAGTTGCCATTCCTATTTTATTTAAATTTTGTATACTAAATATATTTAATATTTTCACTGTTGTCAAACACCAACAAAAGGAAAGAACTCTGGGAAAGAAAACTGAGTTTAAATATCTACATGAACACAGTCCATTTAATATATTATTATCAAATAATGAAGAATAATCCTACTTTGACAAAAGAGAAGAGCAGGTGGGATAGATCTTTTATATGATAAATATCTATCAAGCTGAGATTATGCTAAATCCACTTTTAAACAACTTATCCTTTAATGGGCTTTAAATGATGCAGTTTTAAATGTGTCCCATATTTCACTAGATGTTTAAATCTTTGTGTCAAGGAAGCATTGTTACAATGATGCAAGACTGAGGTTATGATAAGGAGGTACTTTGAAATGGGACTTGACAAGCAGCTTGAAGACATTGGAGATCTTGCAGTTTTAACATCAATTTTCTCATAAAGTTTATATTAGTTTCTCAGAAGTATGAATTGTTATGCTATTAATTATTTTTGGTTGGGTTTGGTTTTGTTGGTTTTTTTTTTTACTTCATGCATTCTACTTGATGACCTGCAGAAAGATAATTTATCCATTGGCTTGATATATTGTCATAACTTCAGTCTCACACTTATGTCGAAACTCTAGTGATGATTCTGAGCTGTGAACAAAATGAATTTAAGAAAAATCAGTATAATAGTATGATTCTTCACCATAAAGCTACTCTTGATCTCCGTAAAACAACATAAAGCATCTCTGGAGTCAATGGGTCTGCTCTAGAAAAAAGGGTTATAAATGTGTAGTATTTGCTGCTACAGTCACTTGCAGGACATTATCTGAAGAAAGTGGTGAAGAAAGCAGGCTCACGTATACCCACCAGCAGTCAGGTACAGACAAACACAGCTAGACTTATTCACTTCTAAGGACAGCAGGGTCTTGACTTGATTCCCCACTGAGTGCTGTGATGTAACCTGGCCTGTGCTGAAACCAGCACAAAGTGCAGTGAAAAAGCACACATCCTTGCCAGGTAGCTCCACTCTCTGCAGCAAGGGATGTGGTATTTTACTAAGACAATTCATTTAATGAAAACTACATTTATATCAATTTGCAAATCCTCACATTGGGAACGTATGAACAAGGGGAGAAAGAATGACTATCAGCATATGAGTAATTGAGCAGCACTCCTGAGAGGCTGCACAGTCACCTGGTAGGTGTCACTACAAAGGAAGGTAGCACAGGAATGACAACCTACAGCTTCAGTTATTCAGAAGCTTTTGACCCCGTCAAACCAAATGGCACACAATGGACTGACTACATTTTTTGTCAATGCACAAAGAGGAACAAAACCCTCAAAGATGAAGCACTAGAAGACAAGAATGTATCCATTTTATATGTGTAACTTACTGAAACTAATGACTGAAGAAAGATCTAATATATATTTGAAACTTAACAAGATTTTTTGACTATGTTTGGAAACTAATTATGCTTTGGTAGCATTGGATGAAAAGTCCATATAAATCGATTTTCTTCTGTCAAAAAGAAAACTTTTACTTTTAATTAAATGAACACATATTTAGTCTAAAATTGACAAAAGAAACAATAACCATTTCAAGAGCACTATTACCCAAATGGATAGTGAAAAAGACAAGCTGGTTGAGTATGTGTACCTGAACATCTTAACACTAATGTCCTACCCTTGTAAAAAGTTTGATTGTTATTCCAGAATTTGCCCTACCAATGATGTCCAAGGTAGAGCTGCAGTTTGAAGGATTGTCAATAGAGGCAAGGACTTCCTGAAACCAAATTCAGCCTAATAAAGTGACTCTGTGGTGATTTCTCTATTCTCTATCCCAGTATCTACAGGGGTTGGTAAGAGAACTGAACTCAAGAGTAAAGTGTGCCATCTAGGTACCTGGGCACTACCTGGGGCAAACCTGGGCACTACTCCAGCTGTTGCATGATGTGCAAGACATGACAATCATGCTTTGCATAACTGAAGGAAAAAAATAACATCCTTTATTTACTATTGTCTTTTACCTGAAATAAGACATGATGGCAACCAGACCATTTGGGATGACAGATTTGAGTTCACATGATGCTCTATCGGGTGTTATCACATAACTAACCCCTCCTTGTCCTTCTCTTCAGTTCATACATATAAGGTTATCCTGTTTTGCATCTGCACAGTAAGTGTCTGGCTTTAGCATCTTAGCAAAGAAACAGATGAAGAGACGTAGAAAATTTGCATTGGCTCTCTAGCTGCTTTTATAGTACTGTGTTGGTAAATACAGTTGATGGTCCTTCCTCAGTTCACAAGCTTGTAGAAATGCTTCAGGTTTTCTCTTTAAAACCATTGTCCACATCCGTTATCCAACTCCATGTTCAAGTAAACTGAACTGCACTTTCAAAAATCTATGATCAGGAAGTTTGTTCAAAAGCTCTCTGAAAGAACAACAGAAGCAGTCACTGTTTTCCCCTGGGAGCCTGAGTTCTCCAAGAAGCATAAAACCAGAGAAACAGAAACCAAGGAAAAGATTCCATAATTCTATCTTCAGGACTGGTAATGAACCAAGAAGATGGTAGGGTGTATGTATTTTCTTTTTTTTTTTTTTTGGGGGGGGGGGGAGGTTGTT
>VWZY01012527.1:122763-138574 GCA_013399075.1 Chloroceryle aenea
CAGCTATTTTTTAATCATTAGAAAATCATTTTAAACAGTGAAACGGCAAAAGTTTGTCCATTAGTCCATCTGTAAGTGCCTTCAGCAAACTAAGTCACAAAAAAAAGCTGAGTGCCCCATGGATGTCAGCTTCCAAACACTGCAGAATAGGCTCCACAGAATATGCAGCTACATTTATGGAACTGTCCGCTTCTTTTATGATCAGTTATGTTTATTTTAATTCCACTGCCAAAATTCCTGGGACTCCTTCCTTCTTCCTGATTTCATGAATATCCTCTGAACCACACAATAACCTTCTCATGCCCTGCAGTGGTATGAGGGCAGATCTGTCTAGCTGAAATAAAAGACAAAGAAGGAGGGGGAAAAAAGGAGGCCCTTCTTAAATTAGTACTTCTGCTTTCTGCTGTTCTCTAATACTTTTAGGGACATATGAATACAACCTAATCCCCTCAGATCACTTCCTTTTCACAGAATTCAGTATTACCCAAGTAAGCTGGGTTACTTTGAAATACTTTCACTCCCTTCACAGCTCTGCTACAAGACCCATCACAGTAAGACACATTCAAATAAGTAAAACATGACTTTTCCAAATGTTTTAATTATACAAAATGCTAACAATATTCTAAATACAGGAAACTGTTTCTTTAATGCTCCTTTTTGACATTTCATCATAACTGCATCCATTTCAAAGGCTTCTGCTCCCCACACAGAATTAAATAGCTGCTACAAATGTCCTTTGAACAAGAGCTGCCATCAGTGGGATAGGAACACACGCAGCCTGAGGCCTGGTATCAAACAGTCCCCCAAAAGAAAGATTATGAAGGAACCAAGGACATCTAAAGAGAGAAATCTAGGCTGAGAACTATTTGAGGAATTATCTTGAGAGAGATTTCTTCCAGAAAATATAACAGACATGGTTTACACTATAAAGCATCTTCTACCAGCATGGTCCAGGGTATACATGCACTCTAGTCTAGTTTCAACAGCAAAACCCTGACCTTCTGCAAGTAAAGTAATAGCAATCCATCGAGTTACATGAGCCTTTGATTGACATTTCTCCCCTATGGTAGTCTGTGTAGGTGTCTGTCAGCACAAACAACTCTAATGTCAATGTGACAGTGCCATTGTTTCTGAAGCTCTGGCTCTGCCAGCCAGATTTTCTACATCTGCTTCCCAAGGATTACATGACCATACATTCATAAGCTTCAATATCTCACTGTGTCTTGGAAAGTGACCTTCTTTGCCTAGGTTACCAGCACAAGTGGATGCTGGTGTCCTAGATAAGAAAAGGGATCCTGCATTGTTTTCAGCCTGAGGGTAAAATAAAACAGTGCAGAAGCCCAGCTGCCAGAAATCAGAAGGAATACAGAAATTCCTTTAGACATTTGAAAAAAGACACAAATTCTAACAGAAGATGCTCTTCACCACATGGGGAAAAAAAGAGCTCTGAAGCTAAAAAACAAAGAAGATAAACAAGACAGTGCTGCCACATGTGGATACTGTGTAGAGCTTAATGACATTTTGAACAGGGACTCAGTACCACTCCAGGAATGCAGAAGATTCATGCAAGGCCCAGAGGAAGGCTCCTCAGTATCTCAATGGAGAGTTCATAGGAAAAGGAAACGCAGAAGATGCAGAGCCCATAAAGACCCAGGAGCTCTTTCAGAATGAACAAAACAATGGAGAAAAAAAACAGAAAAGGAAACCAGTGATTTACAATTCTCTGTACCACTAGCAGTTAAATATAAAAGAAGAAAAAAACATCATTCTGTATTACCTCAGCATGTCATTCCCAATGTCCCATCACAATCTCCAAACACTTCTCTCCCCCATGTAAATGTCAGGGAACAAAGACACTCTATTTCAAGGTAGCCAGTTTGTTTCTAGGGCATGTACGTGGTAAAAGAAGGTACACAGGGTGACAAATTGTTAATCAATCACAACCTACGAAGAGAAGCATTCCAAAAACATTATGTCCCTAGCAAATCTGTACCTGAAATCTAGTGTGTGATGGTGGTTGCTGTATCTTGGTTTTCATTTTGTCTTTGTTTTTCTAAAGCAATCAAGCCAAACAAAAGAAAACACTTTATCAGAGGCTTCTACTGTAGTCAAAAGTAAAAAATGCTCACACAGGAAGGAAACACAAATGTACAAAGTTAATTTAAGTGTCATAAAGGTATCAAAGTATATCTGGAAAGAATCCAGCAACTGAATACTTGGACTATGCCACATCAAAAACATACTAATAAGGACTCATCAAAAGCAGCAGTTCTACTCAAAAACTACAGTTTTGTATTCAAGATCAAAAGTTCAAGTACAAAGGAAACTGCCTGCATGCTGCACCTCACTTCAATAAACAGGTAGAAATTACTGGATGTTGTTAAGAACAAAACAGCAGCAGCAGTTCTTCCCTGTAGGGACTCAGATTCATTTTAGCTTTTGTATACTACCGTACATTTCTTTACAGTTTCCTGGAGTAATTAATGTTTTGTTCTCTCTTTTTTTTTTTTTTTTAAAGTAAGGTTTGTCTTAACATGGCAAGGAAGCAAAGCAAAGACTTTCCTCTTGTCCAGATGGCAGCAGAGCAGGTGCTGGCCCAAACTGTTGCGCCATGCACTTGCTCTAATGAGGAAAGGCGTGTGCCACAGTCAGTGTGTACCTGCCTTTCTGTGGTGCTGTGCCCCAGCAGGTCACCTCTGTGAAGAAGTGAGCGGCACATGTGAATATTCATAGTTCTGATGTGGCTTGCAACAACTGCAGCAATATTTGGGAAGTTAGCATCTGGCTTAGTTTTGTGATATTTCTGTTGTCTATATCCTTTAATTTAGTGTCTCCAAACCAACTTGTGCCTGCTCACCTCTGTCATCTCTTTTTTTGGTTTCATGAGGCAAAGATCAGTCTGGGCTCACAAGAGTTGCCATTGAGATGGTAATGACACTGAAGCCTCCTTGCTTGTTCTTGCAACTTGTTGTCAGTGGCTGGTAACTATGCTTACTCTGTATTTTCTGACACGGAACTAATTACCATTGTCCAATCCTAGGCAGGACAGCAAGCTGTATTTCCATCATCAAACCAGCTCTTGCAGGGTTCACTGCTGATTGCATTGCAGGGATAGGAAGAGCATGACAAAATATTGCAGGAATCATATTCCCCCATACAAAAGATCTGGAACAGCCAACATGTAGCTGCACTTTCCCACACCTGCTACTGGATATTTAATGGGCTCACAACTACTGCTTCACTGTAAGCAACTGATATGTAAATGCCCGTATCATCTGGTGACTCATTTACTGTCATCATCATGCATGCCTCAAATGATCTCAATTACAATGTAGCACCCTTGGCTGCTCTGGTAGTTGCTTTGAATGAAGGAATATAGAAGGATTAGCCACACATACTCTAAAAGAAGTTAATTTTTCCAGAGCAGAAGCTTCCAAGAAGCAAGAGGTGAAGAGACTGAAAGACTGTTTGAGAAACACCGATTAGGAAAGAAGCTGGAGATAGTGACTGTGTGCTTAAACAAAATGCATAAAGGATAAGATGGGAAAATTACATTTTAGAGAGTTTGATCACCTACCATATCCTGAGCACATCTCTGCTGTAGCATGGCACAATGCTGTATGCCTGAAGGTAATGTTAAGACAGTAGACTGCATGTATACAGCTACATGTAGTTTCTCCTGCTACAAAATGTTGTGAGAAAGAGTTGCCTTACAAAAAGATTAAAAAGTGAAAGAAATATAGAAGTTAGAAGTTGTTCTCTATCAGAAATTTTACTCGTGCAATGTTTTAGTGCACTAATGAGTACTTGCAGGTGGCAGTCCTCGAACTCTATCCACACTGAATTAAAAATAAATAATGCAGGCTGTATCTTTTGAAATCCTAGAAGAATAAACGTGAGGTATCCAGTTATTAGGTATTGTGATGCAATATATAGCCTGAAGTAGCATAAATAATACTTATTACAAGATAAAATAGTTTTAAAAAGGTACATTACAGGTTTGACTCCTACTGATTTCAAAGCCTATTGATTTACTGAGACTACAAATCAAGACTTTTATATAGCATAATTTGTAGGGAATACTGTGACATATTTTACTGAGTGTACTAAGATATCAAAGTGGCAGTAATGTATGAAGGTAAATCCTAGACTTGTAATGGCAGTTTCTAAAAACATTGTAATTGTGACTTGACAGACTGCAGAACCACAAAAATTAAAGTTATTGAGAAATAATTCTGCATCACAGCTTTTGCCCAGTTATTTCATGTACAGAGAACCCACTGGCATTACAAGATTCCTGTTATAAACATGAACAGAAAAAAATATCACCATAGGAAACTGTAGTACAAATATTTGGCTCACTGCTTCACAGTTCATGATTGTTTAATGCTGGAAAATATGCTCCTTTTGTGTTTCACTAGCCTTGGGCATGTCAACTCTAAACAAAAAGGTATCGAAAACTGTTAGATAAAAAAATGAAATACAGTGATCGCAACAGTTTAGACACCTATCTATGTAAAATTCAGAACTGACAAGCAAATGCAGTCATATATATCACTTTGCACAAGTATGAATCAAAATATGTATACCTTGCGATTGTGTGAGTTGGAATGCATAAATCTTGTTGTGTGGAAAATTAGGGATTGTAAAATGAAGTATTAGAAGTGTGCTTCTCACCCTGCTGAAAGATGTCTAAATTATCAGCAGTAAAAGGTCTCTAAGCAGGAACCCGAACACTCTTTGACATGACACTGAATGCCTTTAAGGGCTAAACTCAGTGCTGTGATCCAGTGAGAATCTGGGAATCCTCAGATCGCACTTCTCAAAGTAGTAAGATACAATACTTAGAAGTGATGACAAGTTAGCACACAGAAAAGCTCCTATTGCCCCTAAAGGGATTGCTGCTTGCCTTAGGGCGCAGGCAAACCTAAATCCATATTTTGGGCTACGAGCAGAAAATGCTTCTCTGACAGAATCAATAAGCAAAATCAAAATGTGCTTGTTCTGCAGCCTCTGAGGGATTCTGAATAAATCCACCCAGATCATAATGACAGAAAATAAGTAACATATATTTCTCTAGTCTGCCACAGTTTTGTTGCAGATGGATGGAGGGAGGAAAGAGAGAAGGAGACTCTATTAATCATCATTCTCTATATAGTTTTAGTATCTATGCTATCTTCTTAGAGAGCTCGTTTTAGAGGGGCTTTCATGACAAAGATCTGTGCTATGAGAGAAGTTATGTAAGAAAAATTAATCAAGACTAGGCAACCACACCCAAATCTGGATATTAATTACATGTGTTAAAATAATTCTTCTCCAAACTGACCTTAAAATCGTAACTATTTCATCAGCTCAAACTGGCTTCCTAAAAGAAGTATTTCTATACTGCTGGGTTGGGGACAACACACAACGGAGTGTAATGACTTAATTATGAAAGGATGGCCATCAGGGAACTGCCAAAGAATCATTCAGATGAAACTCCACAGCTGAGAGTTCCAATGTGCATTTGCAGAAAGCAACACTGTAGCCAGTATCTGTGTGTAAGCTGCCAACAAACAGATGCAGCTCTGCTCAGGGTGAGCAGAACCACAAGGGAAGGAAATTCACTGCCTGGCCTCCAACACCACTGATAGGCAGTGCCACAATAATGCTGGGAGTCCATGACAGGAAACAACAACATGTGCATGGAGAATAATGATAAAAAGCAGAAGGTGGTGTGGAATATTTCATGTAGTAGATAAGCTGAATCATTAATCAATTTTCTCCTCCCTTTTGTACTGCTGGATACATCAACAGACTAGATTTTGTCCTGTATTACATCTATGAAATAGCAGAGAAAACAGTGTGGGCTTTAGTGCAGAGCAGATGTTAAAAGGGACTAGGATGTTAATCTGGACTAAGATGCCACAACACATCCTAAGGAATCTCCCAGGGGTGAGCCCTGGGATCCTGTCACACAGGTACTAATCATCTGTGCAGGTGACCATTAAAAAAGAGCTCACAGGATTTTTTCCATTTTGGTGTAGAGGTTGGTTACGGCAGATTTCAGGGACTTCCTGGGTTTGCTTGACTGCCCATTACTTCAGGGCATGTCCTGCTCCTGACAGCAATGTTTACAATTGACTACAGCTAGAAATAAGGCTACTCCCTGTACCTCAACCTTTTCACTCATCATTTTGTCTTCAAGACTTCACTCAGCCCTTTGGCACACCTGCTCCATCTAACTACTTCTGTACAGAACACCATGTGAAGGGATTTAAGTTGTGAATTAATTATGCCAATATGAAGCTACCAGGGAAAATGCCAGTGCAGATTGCTCATTTGCCTCATGGGACAATATGTCAGAAAGAAAGCATCAACAACATGTCAGGCATGTCAGGTTTCCAAAGCTTGACACAATACATTATAGCAATGAAAGATAATAAGCTTTAATATAATCAGAAAGCAAAGGCAAAATCACATTGCTTTAAAGATAGGTTTACATGAAAGCACAGCTATATTTGTGGGTAATGAGATGCTCTCGTATTCTCTACTGATATCTATTGCACATTTAAACATCTGCATGGAAGATGGAGATGTTTAGACAACTTTAAGTCTGTAAACATCACCTGTGATAAGGAGGAAAAGTGTAGGTTAGTGGTGACAATCTTAACTTCAGACTGTCTACTTTGGCCTAGATCTCAACGGAAAAATCTATTTGAAGCTTTTTCAGTATGCAGAGAATAGCTGAAACAAGGACCATTTTTAACTTCTGGTTTAATTTTGCTCACTTGCATACTTTGCCTCAGATTTTTGCCTCTAGTCTTCATTACTGGGTTTTGATAACAGCTTCAAGCCCACCACTCCCCAAAGCTATGAAAAGAGCAGTACTTGAATTTATTTCAAAGGTAAAAGAACTTTTCAACTGCCATTTAAGCAAACAGACATGTAACCAGTTTTCCTTTGTGATGCATGTTTGGAAAAAGAGGTGTGTTGGATGCTCCCAAGGCTCAGGGGCTAAAGAACAGGAAAACTATAAAATTACATCCCTTTTCACCAGAATGAATAAAATGTTATTTGATTTGCATTGACATCATTTGCACGAATTGCTAAGGAAAACACTTTTTAGTGACTGCTATTTTAAATTAAGAAATTGTCAGTTTTAGTTGTTCATAAAAGATCCAAATACGATTTCTTAAATCCACGTCACTTACCAGTGGCACTTAAAACTGGAGTTTTAAAAAAAGTATCAAGACCAAATTAGAAACCTTAGGGAAGTACTAGAAAAGGAAGAAAACTATATGAGAAAAGCACTTTATTCTTTCCTATCTCAGAATCCTTATGGTCATGTTTTCTATTAACCTGTCTTGTAGTACGAAAATGATATAACCAGACATACGGGCTTCAACTGTGTGCATTGATCATCAGATTTGGGTAGGGGTGGTAAGGACCTTAGTATGGAGGGGATAGCTGAGAAATGTCAAGATTAAAACATGTCTGGGGGTTCTCAGTCTCAAAGGACAGGAAGAAGCACATATTCCTCACAGCTGCCTGAAGTAAACATGCCTGCTGATACCCCTCAGTCCCAAAATGCCAGCACGCCTGTTCTTCTACTGTGGCTGGTTTTATACTACCTACCACTGAACCACTGATGGTCCAGCTGAGGAGGCGTGAACATGAAACTGTAGTCCACAAAAAGTGTTTTCTGAAAAGAGCCGCCACACTGAGCCCACTGCAGCCACCTCCCTACCGTGGCTGGATTGCTGCTGATCACCTTAGCTGTGACAGCGTTTCACAGCAGTGTAGCACAGTCAACCACCACAGCAGTTTGACACACTAAGACTCAACAGACCTGTTATTTCTTATATCTGAAGGGTAAAACCACCAGGTAATAAACACAGTATAATGATTCCTAGTGGCAAACTGTAAAAAGATTTAGTGACTTTTAGCAGTTGATTACATCTGCTGAAGCAAGCTGTGTTTTGACGTGTACAATACTATATGGCATGGGAGATTTTAACTAAACACATGGCAAAACCATACAATTGTATCAAGTTCTTGACAAAAATTGATTTGTTCTCCTCATTTGCAATGTTTGAAATTGTTACGATTTTAACCTTTATGGTTTACAGTAAAGTCATAAGACATGGCTTAAGGACCATGTTAGAACGCATTGGAAAAGAGTACAGAAAATGTAAGCACAGCTGAATATGAAACAGGAGCAAAGTATACTGCGAGGGAGTGATAAGCGGGACTCGGGGAAGGAAGTTTCCCAGTTGGGCATGGCCCTGCTATAAGCTGATGTTTGGTACCATTTGCTTTGCCTGACCAATGACTGGTTTAAACTCACAGTTGACAGGCCAACTGGTTTAAACTCACAGTAGCCACAACACTGTTATGAGCGTATTACGAAGTAAACAGAATTTTAATTCACAAAATTGTAGCTTAACTGATCACTGGGAAGATGCAGGTTTTTTTGATTGACATTTTTCTATTCATATTCAATTCTTTCCCAAAAGTACAATAGCCTTAATTCTATGAGCAAGGAGATGAACTCAGGCTTATCCACATCCAGGTTTAGGTACAGCCCTGAATACATGACTCAGTTAAGTCCTAAGGATGACCACTAGAATACAGATTTGGTGACTAAATATATCCTGCTGCTGAATCCAGCTACCTGAGGCAGCATGTCTCCCTAGCAGCCATAAAGAAGAATGTTTAAAATAGATTAGAAATACTTATTATGCACAAAAGAGAGATTGTGAAACACCTCCAGAATACAATAGTGCTGTGCAGTCTCAGCGTATCAGATCACCCTACCAAACACACTTCCCTTTAATGCTTTTCTTGATAAAATGATTAATGGATGTTTAAGAACTTTTTACAAGATATTTATAAACCAAAAGGTGAAATTTTACATGCAAGATCCTAAATATGCTTATTTTTTAGTTAATTTCAACATTTGTGCACAGAATTCCTAACTACTTATATATTATAAACTTCACTGCACTACAGAGATCTGTGCGCTATTAAATTAATAGAGATTCTGCCTTGTTTATTCACTGAAGGTGTTGTATGTGGAATCACAACTATGACAAAGATGTTACTGCTATTGTATTGAAGAGCCCTCCACAGAAGAATACATAGGAAACTTCACTGTAGCTATGACCAAAACTACGTGAACTGTTAGGAAACATACTGGTGCAACCATTCTTAGCTTCATCTAATTCTTAATTAAAAAATACAACCATTTTTAATGGTATATTAAACCTGAAGAGTAAGGCTGGGCTAGAGTTATATTTTAAATGGAATAGAGAAGAAGCAAAAAATGTAAGAGAAACTGTATCTGTTCTGGTCTCACAGGGCATAGATTAAGATCAGATAGGAAGTCACAGGCACAAACTGTAAAAGCACACAGGCTGAAACATCTGGAGGCCAAGTGCCATGATGTCATTAGTATTACAAAGTACTTAAATTTGGATCAACTCTGACCACATGAATAAGAACCAACCTCCTTTCTCCTCCAGCCTAAAACCATCTCCCAGATGAATTTCTTTTGCGGCATGTTCACAAGGAGTAACAAATTATTTTTGCCAAACTGAATTGTTGGAAAAGCTTGTACATCTGTGCAATATAGAAGACCAGAGTTCACCCTCCAGCATGGTACCAGGGGCTCTCTAGAGAACTCTCCCTTCTCCATCAGCTCCAGTGTGCCAGCTCTGTAATCTGGAGTCTCACCAGGTCAGGAGTCTCAAACTGCAAGGATATTATTTACAGTACTCGATAAAAGATGAAGGTGATAATACCACTTCTAGAACTGACCCATTCATGTTTGCAAAGCACACTAGAGAAGCAAAGTATTACTTCAATTTTGAATTCTGAAAAATACCTAGTTCATAAAACCAGAGTCTTTGAAAAACCACAAATACATAGATTTATAGAGTTCTGAATAACAAGCCAAATGGAAAGAAATGCTTTGTACATGTGTTTTTTTTTTCATTTTAAAAGAAGTGTTTCTTCCTGCTGTTTCAAATCCTCAAATTTACTAGTTTGTAAAATAAACAAACCATTACAAATCGAATTTGATTTAAATGTTGGTAATGCAATGGACAGATGCTTTTCAAGAACAAAAGCAAACACTGAAACTGTCTCCTATATGGACAGAATTTTAAAAGATCCTATCTGGCAGTTTATTAAAGCAAAATATGAACCATCACAGAGTCTGCAAAATCAAAAGCTGAAACTTTATCGAAATAGCCTGTCTTCCTTCTGAAAAGGCCATTGGTTATTCATTTCAGTGAAAATTCAAGAGAAAAAATGAAAAGAAAAAGGGTACCTAGATTTCATATATGTGAAGACAGGAAATTTAAATCAAAAGCCAAGGCAAGGTATGAATACAATAAAAAATGATTGAGTTCAGTGTCCTCAAATACACAAAGTAATTCAGGGCATCGATTTTACAGCTATGTTAAGTATTAAAATATGTAAAATTTGTTATGTCACTACTGTCTAATACTAACTCTTACTGAAATGTAACTTTTATCTGTTGCTTTAAGCTGGAGTTAAATCTGTTCTGTCTGAAATATGAAATCATTAATAAAAACATATCCTTGAAAACACAGATACATCCTTGATTGGTGTTGAAAAGAAATGTAATCCAGGAAAGAATAAGACCTATCTGTACTTACTATACATCCCCTTACATATCATTGCACTATGTCCTGTATCTCAGTTTTGTAAGCAACAGACACATCAGCTGTTCAACTCAAGCACAACAAATCATTTTTATAACACTGATTTGAAATTTTTTCTCACTGAATTGCATTGCTTCAGCTGTTTGAAATGAATTTGATCAGTGTCAGTAATAATGGTTTACTTCACCAACACAGCACCCTCATTACACTGCAAGCAAATCAGAAAGCCATTCTAGATTCTATAAAATAAATCTACCCTTTCATCAGAAAGTTCCTGAGTCCCCAAAAGTTAGCTGCATCTGAAAACTGAGAGTCAGGACTTCTGCTTATCCAAAGGACCCATTACGGTACATTGATTTCTCTATGTACAAAAAGCAAAAAATTGATTTTTCATATATACAAGAGGTAAACATTGATTTTTATTAGTTCCATAATAATAACTGAGTTGTTGCTTGTTCTGTGAGATAATGACTTCCTTTTCTTTTTGCTTAAGTCACATTGGAACATATTGTTATATATGTTACACACACCTATTGTTACTGTGGTCACTTACAATTGTGTTTGACAGTTTAAGACAGAATATTTCACACTAATAAAAAAGAATATATTTTAGATTATATATTTTACTGCACAGGATTTGTTTCTATTTCTGTATGGGAAAAAAAAAAAAAAACAACCCAGAAAAAAACAAAGTTCCACCTCAATTCTTTTATCCGTGTTTTATAGTTTTAGCCAAAAATCAGTGATTAAGAACTGAATAAATCTTAACAATGCATATTTTACACGTGTCTAGTCTCCTTTATGTTCTGTTTTTTCATAAGTAGATCTAGTTAAAAATAAATAAAAGTAAAATCACAGCTATTGTCAGTGCTACTTCAGCCACACTTTTCAGTCACATTTTGAGATAAAACTAACACTGTTAGAACTGAACTACTGTGCTTCAGTTGCATGGCTGTATGTACAAAACCAGGTATATCACTCTTAAAATTGTTCTCACTCTTAAAATTGTTCTAATTAAAACACACACACAAAATTTGATAATACTAGTAAAATTTCCTAAAGTTAGTGCAGAGGGCTCTAAGTATCTGACATGCTTCATCTATCTTAACCACCAGGCCTGGCAGCACTATAATAAAATTGTTTCAGTTGGAAAAGACCTTTCAGATCATAAAGTCCAACCATTAACACTGCCAATCCCACCACTAAACCATGTCCCTAAGCACCTCATCTACATGTCTTTTAAATACCTCCAAGAATGGTGACTCAACCACTTCCCTAGGCAGCCTGTTCAGGGCTTGACAACCCTTTCAGTGAAGAATTTTTTCCTTATGTCCAACCTAAACCTCCCCTGAAACAACTTGAGGCCATTTGCTCTTGTCCTATCATCTTTTATTTGGGAGAAGAGAAGGATCCCCACCTCATTACAACCTCCTTTCAGGTAGTTGTATAAAGCAACACAGTCTCACCTCACCCTCCTTTTCTCCAGGCTAAAATATCCCAGTTTCCTCAGCTGCTCTTCATAACACGTTCTCTAGACCCTTCACCAGCTTTGTTAGCCTTTTTGGACATGCTACAGCACCACAGTATCTTCCTGGTAGTGAGGTGCTCAAAACTGAGCACAGTATTGAAGGTGCAGCCTCACCCATGCCAAGTGAGGCCTCCAAAGAAGGAGTAAAAAGCATAATGAGCTGGTTGCAGCCATCTGTGGCTGTAGACAGCAGGGACTTGGGGACCCATCCTCTCAGAAACAGCCTTTGCAACAGAAACCCTCACATTAGTGACTTCAAGGTCTACCTCGGCAAACCCTGCCTAGGAACAAACCACGGTGCTCCCCCACAGCTCACACACAGGTACCTCACAGGACAGTGCATCAGCAGCAGTGATCTGTCTGCACATCACCCTGTGTCTCCTTTCTTGCATTAGCTTCCTGTCTCACAGTTTCAGCAAAATAAATGCTCTGCAGAAGTGAGCACAGCTTCTTTGCAGGCTGATTATGGTTACCCCCGTGCCCACAGCTAGTCCCCCACACGGCAGCTCTGTTTTGTGAAGATAATGAGTATTGGCAGATCCTAATAAGAGGCAGAAAGCTCCCAGGTGTCCAGCCCTGTCTCCTGGGATGGTTCTGACCAGGAACGATGCCAGGTTTAGAAAGCTCAGGAAACAGCCGAGATGTCATCACCTTGACACAGACACTCTTAAATTATACACCAATACAGCTCTTGTCTAATTACAGTAAAATAAATAAATAACAGCAGTGATATCTCCTCCCAAGACAAAAAAATCACAGGCAGCTGTTACTCAGTTGAGAAACTGAATTTTTAAAAACCCACCTCTTGAAGCTACACTTTAAGTCTTCATATTGCATTCTCTACCTATAAAATATGATAAATATCTTTACATCAAGGAGTAATATGTAGCATGATGCCAGCTGCAGGCTGTTAACAAAGATTTATCACCACGAATCGTGTGGAATACTGCTGTTTCTAACAATACCAACTATATGATTTGGGGGAACATAAGAATAGGAAAAAAATATGCTCCTTGAGACAAGCCAAAGGTACCTCTCTGTACCCAGGTACAGAGTACAGTGAGGGTACTCTGTACCCAGATGTACCTCTCTGTACCCAGACAGGTAGAGAGAAGTACAGAAGATTTAGATGCAGCCTCCAAAACCCTTTAAATACTGCCTTTGCTCTACCTGCTTCACCCTGTGGAGTTAGTAACAGCTCAGCCAAATTGTACCATCATAAACCCAACTGCAAGCCCATAAGGCTCCACAGAGAAGGGCTACATTGGAACAAAGTCCCTCTAGCCTTGTAACACAGGACAGTGGCCAAAAACAGTTTCATATAGAAAGAGCAAAAGAACCCCAACAACAACACAGAAAGCATATGGCACATGGAGAATCAGAATGACTACTTTCTTTAAGAAAGGGAAAAAAAAAACCAACCCCAAACCTCTAAGTCATATTCAGGGCCATTCCTAGCATGCTGGTGGCCTATATATAAAATGAAAGCTGCTTAAGCATACTGCATCCCTTCCTGTCTTATAAGAAGTATGGTATAGCAAGAACACCTGCATGTAGTAGAAGGGAGACGGAGAAGGATGAATGCAGATCTCTTCAATGGAGATGAATAATGTTCAAATACGAACACATCCCAACATATGTCTTAGAAGGTACACAGAATCACAGAACTGTCATGGTTCAAAAAGATCTCTAAGATCATCGTGCCCAACTATCAACTGAAAAAATCCCAAAACCAAACAAAACCACCTCCCCATCCCAACAGAGCATGTCCTAAAGTTTCTCATCTACACATTTTTTGAACACCTGCAGGGATGGGAACTCTACCACCTCCCTGGGCAACCAGTTCCAGCACCTGACTACTCTTCCAGTAAAGAAATGCTTTCTGGTATCTAATCTAAACCAAACCTCCTCTGGTGCAACTTTAGGCCATTTCCTCTTGTCCTGTTGTTATTCACTTGAAAGCAGAGGCTGCACCCAGCTTACTACAGCCTCTTTTCAGGTAGTTGTGGAGAGTGATAAGGTCTCCCCTCAGACTCCTTCTCCAAACTAACCAATCCCAATTCCATCAGCCTCTCCTCATACGACTTGTTCTCCAGACCCCTCACCAGCTTGTCTGCCCTTCTCTGAACTCCCTCCAGCAACTTAATACCTCTCTTGTGGTGAAAGGCCCAGAACTGAACACAGTATTCAAGGTGCAGACTCACCAGTGCCAAGCACAGAGGCACGATCACAATACTGGGTACCATGTTTATTTGTGACTTGTATAAACTAGATTAGTTCTGGATTAAGGATATGGTGCTACTATAATTAGGTTTTGGACTTTTAATTGGGGAATTTTCACATTTTCAATTAAACATTTTAATCAATTTGCTATACACCAATGGAGAAGGAGTTTGGGGAATTTAGCATGCTGAACTACACATAGACAGCAGCAATCTCTATATAATTTGTTTCTGTCTTGATGAATCCAACTACATTCTGCCAAAAAAGGAAATCTTCAAAACATTTAGCTGTTGTTGTACTATATGGCCTTATTAAAACTGTATGTTTATCACTTAATAGACCAAACATGCAGTCCTCATGAAGTGACTTTACAAGCCAATCAAGAAAGCAATGCCACCGTGACACCGAGTTATTTTGTGTGTCAAGAAACAAACCATCATATAAGGAGAATTTGTATTTTAAATAAAACCAAAAATTACATCAGGTGCACCTCTCAATGAAAGACTTAATTACAGTGTAGTAAGAACTACCTGCCTTAGGAGACTTCGTTCAAATTTAGCATATTTCAAAGAGATTTTGATTATCTGGACAATAGCCTTTTACTAATTCAGCTTATTTATATCCTCTAATCTATGTCTGTATCAGAGAAGAGTCATTTTGCACCCCAAAAATGCTGGGGTATAGAACTTTTCCTTAAGCAAACCAAATCAAGGTAACATGATGCTCTGTAATTAAGTTGCAGGAAAGCCATCACACTCATTTATATACTCTTTCAGTCATAAATTTTTGGACCTCATCCACAAAAACTACTGAACAACATGTTTGTATTTTGAAGGAAGTAAGGTCAGATAGGTGTCTTCATTATCAGTATCAATGACCTTACTGAACCCAAGGAGGCTGCAGACTCCTCTTTGCAATGATAGCAATTATATGCCATGCCAATACCTAGAAGATTTTACATCGTCAGTCTTTTCAATCTACATCATAGAATCATAGAATCATAGAATAGATTGGGTTGGAAAAGACCTCCAAGATCATCGAGTCCAACCCCTGATCCAACTCCAATTACTATATCATGGCACTAAGGGCCATGTCCAATCTCTTTTTAAAAACCTCCAGGGATGGTGAATCCACCACCTCTCTGGGCAAGCCGTTCCAATGCCTGATTACCCTCTCTGTAAAGAATTTCTTCCTAACATCTAACCTAAACTTCCCCTGGCAGAGCTTAAGCCCATGTCCCCTTGTCCTGTTGTTGGTTGCCTGGGAGAAGAGGCCAACCCCCACCTGACTATAACTTCCCTTCAGGTAGTTGAAGAGAGTGATGAGGTCACCTCTAAGCCTTCTCTTCTCCAGACTAAACAACCCCAGCTCCCTCAGCCTCTCCTCA
>VWZY01012527.1:138894-158008 GCA_013399075.1 Chloroceryle aenea
GTAGTGACCAGGGTCAGCCTTGCAGCCTTTTTTATGGATTGGGGTGATATTCGCCAACTTCCAGTCGTACAGGACCTCCCCAGTGAGCCAGGACTACCAAAGCAATCTATAAAATTTGTACATATCATATCAGAATAATGGATTACCTCAAATACTTCCTGATCCACTTGTATTAACTGGAGAAAATTAACAGATTGGTGCAGTAGGTTTATGTGGCTCCAAAACTTTTGACTGACCATAAACTTCTGCTATTCATCTTTTACTGCATACATCCAGAATTCAGGTAGCTCCCTGACATAATATTATTTGGTTCTGAAACATTTTGGCCAGCTTTAAAAAAAAAAAAAAGTCAAACACTCAAGTTTTTAATTTTTGTGAAGTGGAGGCTTTTTAAGTCTTGAAGTCATAACTGTTGGAGTGCTTTCTAATCTCTGTCATATTTCTGAAGTACACTTTACCTTTGCTGAAAGGCTGTGCTCTACTGCACATGCATGTCATATTAAACTGCCTTGAAGAAGAATTTATAGGCAATAAAACTATTTCTAGATTTTGCTGCAATGTAAGAGGGGAATGAAAATGTGGGGCACACTACAAGCTTAAACTGAAACTTCTTATGATGGTACATTTCAGAATGCAATAAAAAGTGGCACTAAATTTTACAGAATAAGTTCCTGAAAGAATATTATTACTCTTACATAGCATGGTAATAGAACCTCCTAGAACTAAGCTTAATTCTAATTTTTGAAGAAGTGGACAAATGAAAAGGTATGCAGCATTTAAATTTTATCCACAACTAAATTGAAATATTTCTCTACTCTTAACACACCTTATCAAAATTGTTTTCCTGTGGTTTCCTAACTTTTCTCCCCTCTCACCAGCATGAAATAATGTATTATTAATCAGATTATTGTGCCATTTCTGAACTATCATCTGGTCACACCATTCCCTTCCTGAACATTATTTGCTCCTTGCAGTGAAAAGCAACTCAAACTAAAATGCACACAGCACCACATAGAGCAAAGCTACTGAAAATCTCGGAAGAAAATATGAACTATCTCTAAACACAAAAGGGTCAATATAACTATTCTTAAACAACTTGCTAAATTAATTAAGAGTTGTTATTATTATTGTCTCACTTCATAAAAATATCTCCTTTCAAGAATATATCAAAGTTGCTCAGACCTTACCATAAAAATAATGCCAGGAAAACTGAAATTTAAGTCACAGTAATAAATGCAATTTTTTTCAGACATTACTAGGTCTACTACTTGTGACTCCCGTACATGGTATGTCATGTTCTGTGATAACATCACTATACCAGAAAATAGGCAATTGTTTAAACGCTTTGTTAAATGAAAAAGGGAGTGAAGAGTTTTCAAAAGTATTCACTCCTATCTGGGTTTTGCTCCAGCTGAATTCAGTGTGTTTTATGCCACAAAGAACATACTTATGCTTTGTCCACTGGAGCTGCTGAAGGAGATTAAGTGCTACCTACATTTTAGCTATTAGACTGTGCTGCTGTTCCATAAGATCTAAGCTAGGGACAGAGGCCACACATCACTTCTTCTTTGAGCTCTGCTGGAGATCAAACGGAGACCACTGCATGCATTGTTTGCCAAAAAATAATTTAAACAAAGATTTTTTTTTTAATTTTGTTCCCTCAAAGATAAAAATTAAGGTATAGACTTCAATGTAACAAAGGACAGTACTGAAGACCAGTGTGTTCAATCTCAAATTTAAAACATTAAAGAGTAAAGATTTTTCTATGCTGATTTTTAGCTTTGAATACTCAAATTACAACACTAAGTAGCAAAACAGCCAGCAGGAACTACTGAAAAAAAGCAAAATGAAAAAAGAAAGGAAGTGGACAATATATTGACATAAGGATTTCTTTCTCTGTGCAGCTAACTGGATTTAATGTCTACTTTGAATCACTCCTAGTTCCCTTTCTATATTATTATGTTTCATTGTTACTCTAGCTGTATTTTGTAAGGAAGGATTGTGGTAAGAAATTTGAGGGTTGATATTAGGGCTGTAACTCACTGTGATCTCCAGAGCACTTGGTTTTGTTTCTTGACTGTCACTGAATTCAACAGCTTCCCTGTCATGTAAGAAATTACTCCTTTTTAAAAGGAGTGTATAAATATTGCCTTTGAGTTATATATGTTAAAACTATACCATATGATATGATGACAGCTACCAATTAGAGTGATTGGTTTTTTTTCTTGAAATAACATCACACAAATCAAGCGAATACACCTTACTATCTTAGAGCAAATTTAGCCTGCTATACACTCAGATTGCACAGTACTCCTTAAAGTTGTTCTGAAATTCAGATGATGTAGATTTTAATTCACAGCTTTCAGAATTCAGGAAAAACAACTACTACTCATATCCCACTGATTAATATAAAACTTTGTTACATGTTAAACATGAAGAACACATGCAGCACAGGGTATATGTGATGACTTATAGGAAGACATCCTTACCTCCACAATAAACAATAACAACATTGCCATGTACCTTCTTTTTTTTTTGCTAATTAGTGTGGGGACATGATAAATATTCTCTCGAGGGAGATTAGATGCAGTGCTGTGCTTGCTCTAACAATTAGCGATGACTCTTTCATACAGAGCAGAAATTTCGAAATGGAATAAAGCAAGCTGCTTGTATGTAGGGCACAGTTATGAAAGTTTAGGCACACGAGATGAAAGAAAACCAGAACAGTATCTAGGGTTGTGATGACAATAGGGACACTAAATTTAGGACACAAAAATTGGGGGAGAGAAGGATGGAAGGAGGGAAAGAGATAAGCCTTTCAGACAAAGTAGCCAAAAGGAGTACAACATGGGGGGGTTGCATTACTTTTTGTAACATGAGTTAACTTTCCTTTCTGATAGATCAGTCCACCACTAGCCCACATGTAAAGGAGAGAAGACTTTGTATTGTACACAAAATTGACAATGATCTGCTATTAGCCAGTGCAAGCCAGTGCTATGTAATTATAGCATTACTTCTTTAGATACAAACACAAACAATTTTTCTCTGAAACCTTTGTCTAGTGAGTCACAGACATGGAATGGAGCAGCCTCAGAAATCATTTCAGCTTCTGAAGCATCAGCAGTTACTAAATTCACTGGTATCTTTTAAGCCACATAGAATAAATGTGACATCTGTGGGAAAATCACAAACAAACCCAAATTTCCATGGCACTGCAAGTTGTTACTGACCCTGGAAAAATTTTCCTCGCTAAAAAAATAGGCAATTCTCAATTTCAGTCTTCTCAGCCTGAATTCCACAGGGCTTTCACAGTCTTCACTTAATAGGGATGAATTTACTATAAAGTAAGCAATCAAAGCATAATTTTAGATTGTTATTTTTTTACATTTATAAGTGGAAAGTATCCAAGGGGCTCCAAAATAATTATTAAGAAACTGCATAAATGATACTGAACTAGTTTGAACATGCAAGCCACCCAAAAAAAACTTCTCTGGAATATACACCAAATACCAACTGAAATTCATCACACACATTCATGTACACATTGTACACAACTATACAGCTTTTAGTAGAAATAGAGGCAGACACTTACTACTTTTTCATATTCAGGCTGTTACCATTCCTAAATGACAATACACTACATACATCTAGAGTTGACTACGTTTACCAGAAAGAAAGCAGCTTCAAACCTTTTAATTATTACCAGACTTACTGAAATGGGCAGGCTGCTATTTCTTTTTCAATTCTGACAGCCTGATTAAGTGTTGCAGTCCAAATGACAATATATCCAACATAAAGAAGACTGCAGTTAATTAATATTTGTTTGCAATATCTCTCAATTGCCAAGTCTTAGACTACATGTAAATGAGAGAAATCATGCAAGTGTTGGGACTAAAAAGTGGATTTTGGTTAGAAAAGTTATAGACTCTGCTGAAGTTGCTTGCTCTGAATCAGAAGCAAGGCTGTCTAGATCATGCTGACAAGAGTTTGTCTTATTCATAGTTAGAAATCTCCACTGAGATGATTCATAAGGTTTTAGCACTTCCCAGTACCTCATGTAGTTAAAAATTTTTTCCTGACATTGTCTTCACAGACAGTTAAATTAATTACCTCTTGTCCTATCCTAGATGAATATAAAAATAATTGATTGCTTTCCTTGCTTGCCTACAGTACAGATTAATGTAATCGAGTTCCTTCAACATCAAGATCCCACTACACTCAAGATACAGCATATGCAGAGCTTTCTCCTAGTGGTAACTAGGTGAGCTATACTATCAGAGAGCAATCAAACTGATTTCACACAGTAACTTCCTGATAAATCTGAACGAACTGCTTCTTACTATATTTGTATATTTATAAAATGAGTATTTTAAAAAATGTTAATCTACGATATCTCAAAAGATTATGTTTTATAGATTCTACCTCATTCTCCCACTCCATCCCATCCCTCAAACCTAGATACAATGTTTGCCTTGCTTTGTGTTTTTGCACCTGACCTTATCCCTTACAGGTTCCGAGTTCCTTTAGTACATTCAGAGATCAGTCACAGCAGGCACTTCTGATCAAATACATGTAACTAGCTTAAAAATCCTCTCTCTCTGAGTGAGTCTTAACTCACTCTCCAGTGCTCCAATTAGGTTGAGAGTAGTTCTGGACCACTTTGGCCTTTTCAGTGCTCCACACTGCTCCTTGTCTTGTTAAAGATGGTCCTACAGACTCGTTTTTTCCTTTTCTTATTTTTGTTATGTTTATTCAGGTGTTTCTTGCCACCTTTTATGTTTCTCACTATAATGTTTAGAGCTTTTTCTTTTCCAAATTACATGCTTCAGTTATTTCTCCATACTCATCCTTAGTCCCACATCCTTGTTTCCATTCATTCTACAATTTCTAGCACTAACAGCCAAAGCAGTGTCCTGTTTTCTTTAGTTTTATGATAGTTTGGCTGTTTTTTCCTTAATCTTGTTTTTCAGCACATGTTTTCACTCAATCTTTTCTGATAACTTTTCCCTGAAAGCAGCCTCCAAACTTAGGTTTTCCCTAACTCCATCAACGTACAATTTGAATTTATGGACTGAAAGAATAAACCTGAAAGATTTTACTGTAACTGTTATTCTCTCCTAAAAAATTGTCTATAATGTTTGAAAACACTTGTTTCTATTTAACATACTATTTCTATCCTGTAAGTAAGCACACTTTTACATAAGAAACATACAATGCAACTAATACTTACATCTTTGTTAAGAAGTATTTGTGATGAAAAATATCAAAGAAAAAAAACCTGTTCTTTGGAATTTTCATGTCTTTCCCTGTGGCATAATTAAAAAAGTACTAAAGTTCCTATTAAAGTTGTGAGCAGAAGAAGTAGGGAAGTGATTGTCCCCCTGTACTCAGCACTGGTGAGGCCTCACCTCGAATACTGTGTCCAGTTCTGGGCACCTCAGCACAAGAAGGATATTGAGGTGCTGGAGCGGGTGCAGAGGAGGGCAATGAAGCTGGTCAAGGGACTGAAGAATAAATCATATGAGGACTGTTTGAAGGAGCTGGGTCTGTTTAGTTTGAGGAAGAGGAGGCTCAGGGGAGACCTCATCACTCTCTACAACTACCTGAAAGGACATTGTAGAGAGGTTGGTGCTGGTCTCTTCTCTCGGGTAATTAGTGGCAGAACCAGAGGGAATGGCCTCGAGCTGAAACAAGGTAGGTTTAGACTAGGGACTAGGAAAAAGTTCTTCATGGAGAGAGTGGTGAGATATTGGAACAGGCTGCCCAGGGAGGTGGTTGAATTGCGATCCCTCGATGTGTTTAAACATTGCTTAGATGTAGTGTTGGGGAATATGGTCTAGGGAAGAACTTGTAGAGTAGGGTTAATGGTTGGACACAAGGATCCCAAGGGTCTTTTCCAACCTAAATGATTCTGTGATTCCTTGATTACCTTATTAGTGTGTGTTATGTTAAAATGGAAGTACTAATAGAAATGAACCCAAGCTTTATGAAACCAGAAATTCTTAAAATATTCTACTATTTTTTAAAATTTTCTGAATCAGACCTTCCAACACCATGAATACATCAGGTAACTTTTTTTCCCAAGGATTTATCTTAAGAAAATACATTCACCAATTTCCTTTCTATATGAAAGAAGGTTAAGCTGCAAGCAGACTTAAATAAAATGGAAAAGAGGTTTCTTCAAAACGAATGTATTTATAGCTATATTAATCTTTAATAATTGCTTATGCAATGAATAACGTTTTAATTAATGCAAGATAATTATTGTTGAAGGGCATAAGGTAAGTTGCACATAAGTTTTCAAGATAAAAGGCACTTTATAATCAAATTAGTAAACTTAACAGCAGACAGGAAACAAATATGACTAATGTAAATATTCTGGTAATGTATCACAGTTCTTAGCTAAGGACCAATGGAAGATCAAATCCCACATTTTCCTATGTAAAAACCTTCACCTAAACATTAAAAAAATATAAATCACAAAACCATGAATTTCAAAACCCCTCATCAACAAAAAGTCCTTCAAAAATGTATTCTTCTTTTGCTACTGGAGAAGTAGCAAAGCCTCCTGAATGTAATAAGTCATAGTAATGGTATGTAAAGTGTAAGACAGAAGCAAAGAAAAAGCTTCACTACATGTTAATAAGACTTCTGTCTGTGCTATAGGAAGCATTCAAGTTTACATAATAAACCACTACACTGCAGTTCAAAGTCACAAATTACCTTTTAGATCCCAACAGGAGAGAGTATGATATGTATTTATTCAAAGGTTTTCACATCATTTACCTTCAGTAACAGATTTGATTCAGTATTCTTTTGCTCATGAGGGTCTTTCTCATTTCAAAACAATCTCTGCAGCAATTTTTATTTTATATATATGGGGTTTCAGGTGCACTTGACTGCTTCCTACCTCCTCCTGGTAATTGTCCTGTTGAGCCACTCAGAGATGGGCATTAGAAAACTGCATTCACAGTACCATCTTACATTTCCAAGTTAACAGGCTTATTTTTTTAAACAGTATTTCTTTTAGCTGTCATCATACTATGCACTACTGGAGAGGTGGTACAGTATATCCTAATGCGTTCCCTTTGAAAAGTCTTTTTCTTGTCCCTGATAACCGGTGCAAAGGTCTTCCTTTGGACAGCAGTACAAATGATTATACAAAATGGAAAAGGGGAGAAATTCATAAAAATATCTTTGCTTAAGAGTTTGCTAACTCCATGTATATACATCTAGAAAATTCTATTACCAAAGGATGCCTTAATCTTTGGCTCTGCTATTCTTAGGGTTATACAGAGTGAAAAGTATAGCCACCTTTCATGTACCCTCCATATCTTTTAGGAAAGGAAGCAGTAGTCTTAATGAACAAAAATAGAAAATTGGATGCTAAAATCTGTTACACATGCACTTTTCTTGGAAAATCATTTGTAGCTGTGTTTTGCATAAGCTACTTGCATAATACTCACCGACTTTGACCCTCTCAGGCATCCTGTCTGCAGCCTAATATCCTATTGCACTAAGCACCTGTAATTTTAACTGCTGCAATACTGCAGGATGGATTCATCCCTATGTTTTCTTCACAATAAACAGCTGTTAATTAGGCCCTAATGTTGACATTTTCTGACAGCTCTACATGTGATCCTTCTGTTTCCATTACCTTTTTAGCAAATTGTTAAGCAAGATAGAGATGAAAAAATAAAACACACTTGCTACCCAGGCCCCGCACTCCTCTTTGCTCCTCTATGCTCCTCTGTTTTTTTGGCAAAATGCAAGAATTTGCTTTGAATTTCTCAATACTAGCATGACTAGTGGGCCAGTTTTAGGACAAATGTTCATCCTGCCTTCAAAATGCATTTCACAAAATATCTGAAGCTAGTCGTCAGGTACTAGGGGGGGTAATCTGAAGAGCTAACAGATGCAAAATATATTTTCATGTATAGCATTCCTTGGCATGAAGCATTTCAAAATACAGAAACAGTAAAAATGACGCAAAGAAATTATACAGGGATTCAAGCAAATAATGTTGAGAAGCATTCCTGAAGCCCAAAGTAAATGTAATCATATGATCCACACTTTACATTGTGAGCTACACTTAAGAAAAGCATTCTAAGAGCAGTATTAACATCCACAGAGCCAGAAGTTATGACAAATGAGAAGACAGGTCTCTGGGAACATCACACTAACAACTAGCTTTATTTGTCAGCACCTTAAAAAAAAAAAGTAGCTTAACACTAAGGTAGTGTTTTAATGTCATATTAACTATTGCACAGTATGGATATGAAGGCATTTTACTATAGAGAAATGGGAAAAAAAAAGAAAGGAGTACCTTCCATTTCAGCCCTAAGATCTTTCATTACAACACTATTTTTAAGACAAGAGAAACTAGTAAGTAAAAAGAAAGAATTTTTTCCAATTTTATTGACATAATGCCTTCTAAACATAAAAACTTCACAAGTGATATAATTTAACTGAGAGGGCCATATAGAAAGATAGATATTTTTTGAAGTGATATTTAAATTTCAAATCACCTGTGATGCTATTAAAACGTAGGATCCCAATCTAGTAGAAAAATTAACAGGATTGTGGCCTGGAGTGCTTATTACTTCACTGCATTTCACTTAATTGTTACCCATAAAACATGGAATTTATCTTTTTAAACTCTAAGCTGTTGAAATAATTACAGTTGTTCAATTTGTATTCTCAGGCTGACATCTGAAATGATTATTTATGTTCGATCTGTTCAGTATTACTTTTCTTTTATTGTTCTCTACTGCAGAAGTTAAATCTAGAAGACAATACAGTCATATTTAGCAAAACTTTCCCATGAAGTAGTAAGACATACTAAAAGCTGTAGCTTGATTCCTGGTACTAAGGCTTTTTTCTCACTCTATAGCACATCTAGGAGATCCATGGTCAGGACCAAATGAGCCAGATCGGGTTGTGAAAGTAATGTTTTCTCTGTGGAGTGATAAAATTCCCCTGGGAAAATGACATTTTAGTAGCAGTATTTAGGTAATCCAGTTAGCTAACAAAACAGGCTTGAGGTAAGAAACAGTCACCAGAAATAGAAAAAAGAAGTGAAGCAAAACCACTTATTTTAGACAGCTACTTTGGACATGAGGTTTTAGCCCATGGCAAACAAACTGTACGAAGGAACAATACTTGTTGTTCTCACCATTCTGCCACTGCGTTTATCACTTTGTTAAAGCGATAAAATGACAAGGCTTTTACAAAATCTACTTAAAAGACATTTCTGGAGACAGCATGTGGATGAACAAATGTATTTTGCCATGGTTCAGTGGCAGAAATTAGAATATTCCACACCAAAAATCTACATACAGGCTTGCTGCAAAAATAATTTAAAAGTTTCGTTCAATTCATTCTACCATGAAGTTATCTCAAATTATTTGAATCTATGTCAATCATTTTAATAAAGGCTTTCCAGGTGACAGAAGGCTTTGTGACTACATTCAATTCACAGGCTATGGCACTATGATGAATTTATTATGACTTTTAAATTCAAGAAAACAATGAGAAATTTAGATACCTACTTTCTAGCCCTGTCAGAGCCCGGATTAAAAACAGTGCAGAGAAGGATCCAGGGGCCCTGTGCAGAGCCCTGCTTCTGCTGTTAAATGTTCCCATATCTCAGGTCTTTGCTATATAGTTAACACTTGACATATACTCACTGGCATTCTTGCACAGCACACATGGGAGTTACAAAGCTACATTCAGTTCTGCAGGTCTAGTTCTTCGGGGTCTCCAGGTAGAAGCCATTAACAAAGTAAGAAGTTCCTGTCACCTTATTATGGGTATGTGTTGGGACTTCTCAGTCTCTGGTTTCATAAAGCTTTTTTCATGGAAGCAGCAGAGTTCTTCCCTCACTGAGAGTACCCAGAAGTGTAAGAAAACTTCATTGTTTTCTTTTATTAGCATAATAATAAGTTTTAACAACCTGTCCTAAAAAAATCTGCCTGTCAGTATTTCAACACCGATGCTTAGAATGCATATGGCAAAGAAAAATACGTTAATGAAAATGTTTCCTTAATTTTATATTTACTTATGTATTCATATTATAACAAAATTAGTCTCTTTTGTTTATATATATGTTATTTTTTATGGCTAGAATTAGCTATTTACTTCAGAATAAATGAACAATATGTCACTTTAATAAGCTTGCTTTCCAGGTTACTCTAATCACAGAGTGGTATCAGTTTGACATTAACAGAAAGATACTACTAACAATGTTAAGGATGAGATAAAGACCCCCCTGCTACCTACTAGTGAGGGGAATTGAGTTGGAAAACTTTAGAAAAAGCAGCAGGACATGAAATGCCAAATAAAATTCCTTTTCCCATCCAGAGATAAAGGAAAAGTGTGCAGCACTAATTGTAACAAACAGAAGTTGACAAAAAAAAGAGGAGAAAATTGATGAGGGCATTTTTCAACACGTGTTGCTTTGCTGCATGGAACAACGTGAATAAAAATCACCGTTTCATCTGTTTTGAGGGAAAAAAAACCCACTCATGCACAACATATTTACTGAACTTCTGAAGCCCTTTTCTTTTACAAAAATACCACTCAGTCTGATCAGAAATTCCCAACAGGTGGTAATAACTAATAAAGCAAAACTATTGTCAAATTTTCTCTGATTTTTCATAAAGTTACTGTTACATTCCTTTGAATGCAATGCCTCCTGATTTTACTCTCAACACTTTCTTTTTATTTATAGAAGCACAAAAGAAATACTCTGAATCTACAAAATACACAGGTTCAGTTCTTGTAAAACTGGATAATAATTTGGATTATTCAGGCTGTGTTAATACAGAATATTTTCATTTTCAAAATAATTCTGTGCGGTTTTTAGACTTTAATGCCTGTGATTAAGTTACATCTTTACATATAATTTTCACTACTTTTATTCCTGTGTGTGTAGATACATACTAACACACCCCTTCACATATTTAACCATAGAAGCATTACTAAATGAGTTTGAATCTATGTTGTTATTTTATTGTGATTTTCTATAATTTTGACTTAAAAATCCAGGAAGGTTTCAGCAGTCTCCACAAAGCTAAATAAGAACACAATTCAAAATCTTGAAAATTTTGCTGTGCAATTATTTCTGGAAAGAAAACTTTTAATTTACTTGAATAATGTTGAAGTATGTCTTTCAAAATATTTTTAGTTTTTAGTTAATATCTTAAATAAAATTTTTCACAAATTATAATTTTTACTTTTTGCCCTGAAAAACCACTACCCAAGCAACAAGATTTTCTAGTATTTACTAGTAATTCTGCAATACTTTCCTTAAATTCCATTAAGATAGACAATATTTATTAGGTAAGTAACGTCTTTAATTTTACCTTGTATTAGATCCAATAAGATGTTGCAAAAAATATTTGTTGATTCAGGTGAGATTTGAACACAATCAGTTTCCTCTGTTCCCATCAACACGCCGGAATGGGTATTGTGAACGGCTACCCTATCACAACTTTTATTTAGCAGTCCTTTATTAATCATATGTTTATCAGTTCTTTATTAATCACATAATAATATAATATGTTACACTCATGGACTTATTTTGTGACTTTTCAGTTAAACAACCCATCAATGTTTTCTTTGCATTTCCATGACTAATGTTTGATTTCACAAATCTGTCCAAGAAACTTCTACTACTGTAGGCTCACACAAAACTATGTCTACTGAAGTCATGATGATAACAAGGGTATAATGTATTTGTTTTTAAGATCAGGACTCTAGAACCCTATACTGTATTTCTGAGCTCGGTGTATCCACCGACAAATGAAACTGAATATGCCTCTTCCACAGCAAACAAAATCTGTCATCTACCAGAATAAAAGGACATTTTATGTGTGAACTTTGCATCTGGTCTACATCTGACATGGGCAGTGTCCCCTCCTTTCCTATCAGAGCAATTCCAGAAATTTCAGGTGAGGCTATTTTTGTCTTGAGTAGCTTCAAGCAAAACTTACAAGTGAGATGGTTTTCATATGATTGGCAGAGTTTGAAGTGAACCTAGTATGATCTACCCATCAATCAGCTAATCCTAATCCTTTCTTCTTCGTCCTTCTTTCTCAATGCCATACTTGAGAATATGAATACCAAAAACCACAAAAAGGAACACCATACCAAAGATGTGAGTCGGACACAATAGTTTATCACTATTACTGATCTAATAGTATATCACTATTCCTCAAAAAACATCTGTAAAGCAGTCACCTTCACACAATTATCTCTGAAATAAAAAAGTCAACTGGACTGTCTTCTACTCTGATCATGTGAATTAAGAAAACTGGCTTTCGCAGCTCAGCGTAGGATAGCACAGGGCAGTATGCTGTCAGGGATGCAGTGAAATTTTTGTAAGTATTAAGAGGAACCTTAATCTCTTCTGTTCTCAAAGGCTATTCTTCAGCCACCTTCAATGCTCAAATGAATGCTAAATGGGTGATAGAATTGCCTCAGCTGATGCTTCTGTAGTTGTCACTTCCAATGCCTGAAAGGCTAATTCTTTCATCTCCTTAGCTGCTGGTGCCAATAGATACTGGAAAATGAAGAGACAAGGGCACACTCCCGATCTTCAAATGTCAAGAAAATAGTAAACTCAAAATAGTCAACTCAGTCTCCCTCATGAACAACGTTAAGTGTTGGAAAAGAATATTAAATGCTGTCTCTTGCTATCTTACCCTAAGCATTAAAAGAAGTTCTATAGCAAACAGAGTGTGTGTGTGGGCTAAGCACAAGCTATTCAGAATGAGGTTAAACATACCTTTTACTAACAGCATTTGGATGCTGAATTAAAATGGGGATTCTCCCTGCTACACTATCTTCAAAAAGAAGCTGAATGAGAATCAAGCTTACACTTAGCCAAATCCTTCTGGTACCTACTGAAGTATAGCCCAATAGCTCCAGATCCCACTGGAGTGAATGGAAAAAAAACTACCAAATGCCATTGCTACTATGCCATTTTAAGAAGAAAAACAATTCTTGTAAAAGTATGAAACTACAACTCTGAGAGAGTCCTGAGAGAATACACTTTTTTCAGTTCATATTTCCCTGAGAACATCACTAATTTACAGAGATAGTGCTTCAAAATTATACTCGATTAATTATACTTTACATTTTTATCTGACCAGTCTATTCTCACATTATTGCAGTAACATGCCCCTTGCTCTTCCCTTGTCAGAAAACATCCAAATACATTCTAGGATAAAGAAAAAAATACCAAAAAGGATTTCAGAATGCGGTTAATCCCAGGCAGGCCTACTTTTGAGCTAAAAGTTTAGCAAGATTAAACCTTCAGGTTTTTTTTTAAATAAAGCCATACTCAGCCAATAATGTAAAACACCAATGGGAGAAATAGTAGCAAATAGATTAAAAAAAAAAAAACCCAAACATTCTACCTATTCTTAACAGATTCAAAGCCAATTTTAAGAGCAGATCTTTTAATAATATTATTCTCCTTCCTGATGAACTGGACTGTGCTCAGTTTTGGCCTGTAGCCTGACTGGCAATGTGACAGGGTGTAACTGCTTAGGAGACATCAGTCATAACACGGAAGTCAGATGCTGGCCAAAGGGGACACGAAAAAGAGAACATATTACACTTTTGAAATGTAGGCTATATTTGGGTTTGTGCCTGTGGTAAAAATCCCTTTTCCCATCTTTTTAAAATTCACCAGCCGTTAGGCAATTCTGCAATAAGTAAACAATTCCATGGTGAATTAGGCAATCACATCTCTTTTGTGGAAAACTCTAGGTCTTTAGTTGCGTACATCTGCAGAGCTGCAAGGTACCGGTATTTCATTTTCATTTGTTTTCAGCTTTGCAGCTGCAGTCACACTAAAGATTAAGTAATATAATGTAAATGTCTGGCAATGCTAAAAAATTTTATCATCCCGTTAATAAGCCAAAGCTATGTGCAATGTGACACGCTATTGGAAAAAGAAATCCACAGGTGCACAGAAGGAATTGTCTTCAGGGTTTTGTTTCACGTACACAAAAGTACAGGGTTTTCCTGCAGATCCTGCATTTTAAGTCCAGGTGTTCATGTTTTGCCAGGTAGTGGCATCATGTCACTTTTTATTACAAGATAAAATATTACATACTTTTTATTACAAAATGTTTAGTGACAAAACATATCAGGAGAACAGAATGCAGAGAATAGTAACAACTGAATTCAAACATGATGGGGTGACTCATCTACTCACCCCTACTCCAACACTTTCTTTCAGTGCAGGATTCAGGTTTGACTGCTGATTTTCTACAGATTTATGATTGCTTTTGAGACACCCTTAGGGAGGGACAGTATGTCCCAAAGGCTGTATTTGTAGTCTGCTAAAATACAAGAATCCATGTCAAGTCAACAGGAATCAGTCAAGAGAGCTTCTCATCTGACAGGGAATAGAATATGTGGAATAAACTTTGCGCAAGAAACCTCACCAGTTTAACCCTTGCAAGAGGGATTTTTGAAAGTGCCCAGTTATGCCAACCCTGCTACCCATGAAATCAGCAATTGTAATTAACATCAGAATTAGGCCAATGTTTGGTACTTCTGAGAATTTCAGAGCCCTCCAATATCCAGAAAGTATTTCACAAATTTGAAATTGGAATTTTTAATTGATTAAAGAAGCATGTGATTACACTAAGGTATAAGCAGAAAAGGCCCCACCATTGCCAGGTGTTGTGCTGATGTCATGCCATAGCTAGGGCTTGCTCTTATAACAAGACAAATGAAACTCATACATTCCTCCTAGAGATGGGTATCTGCCTATCTCCACTTAAAACTGTCTCTCTGGTTGCTGAATAGTATCCCAAATGAGGGAAAGAGGAGAAGGCAGTAAAGACTCACACTCTGCAAAGGAAAATATCAAAAGTAGGTTGTAAAGTCTGCCTGTCACCCTTGTCTAAATGAGCACATATGATCCTGGACTACCCATGGAAATTCCCCAAGGATCACCATTAGGGAAAGTGAAGATCGAGGAATTTGACAGGAGAAACCGAGAGGGAGATAAGGATTTGAATTTTGTTACAACTACGTCCAGTATGTTACTGGACGCTTGCTTTGTATAGACACATGAACAACAGTCCCAACGCAGTCATTTATGTTGCAAGTGAACCCGGAACCACCAAATCGTTAACTACAAATTTAGCTAAAGGGAAAAAAAGTGGTCTTGAGTTATCCTTTTAGAAAGGCTTAGTCCCACAGGAATGAGAAGGCTTCAGACATGATCCCAGTCATTTATGTCAATGATTCACCCACAGACTGCCACAGCTCTGCAAAGGAGGCTGCTGTATGTAATCCATGGCCACAGACAATCCAATAGGGGAAAACCGGTGGAAGCAGCCCCTGTCCCCCACAACAGGCACACATAAGACAGGGAGCCAGGAACACCCTGGGGCAGCTCCAGGTCAATAGGCTGTGCCAATATGCAATAGGCAGGGGTAAGGGGTCATCGGTCAGGACACGCAGAATCAGCATTTCTGTGGCCCTGCCCAGATGGTCAAGTTTTCATGCAGGATCCAGCCCACGACTAAAGCTGCCTCACCAAGGAGGAGGAAGCTGAAACATCCCAAATTTTTCCACGGGGAACTTGGCATATGGGAAGCGATAAATTTTTCACTGACCATCAGCCACTAAAGTTAGCTACACAGTTGCCTATTAATGTGAAAAAAATTAATATGCTGTAACAAGAAAACAAATGTACGTAATAGCAAGGTAAAACAAGACCAAAAAAAAAATCAAGAATATAAAACTTGTTTTGTTCTAAAAATGTAATGGATATTATGTATAAATCAGCCATTAATATACACTAATACAGAAGGCACCTACATTGTGAATAGCGTTGCTTTCATTTTACAGTGGTGACAAAGAATGCTGTGACTTTTCTCAGCATTTGATATTTATACAAATATATCTTTTACACAAAGCCCTACTGAATAGGGTTGCACGCTACAATAACATGTTGAAGATACCGTCCTTTTTCACCTCAATCTTAAGCACCAGACATTATACAGAATTGTGTTGTAAAGGTATGATGATAAATTAATACACACTTAAACCTACATCATCTTATTATAGGTTATCTAGGATGCCTTATAAAGCTCCCTGAAGTTATAGGATGTTTGCATAATTTTCTTTAATCGCATAGGTAAATACAACATTTTCCTCTTAATTTTTGATAATATATATTTTGCTTTTATATATATATTGATTATATATGTGATAAACTGAATATTATGATCAAGTTACTTAAAAGTTTCTGATAAATTATAAAAAAAATTAAAAAATCCATTTGGCTATTTCATTCCTTCAAGATAATACTGAACTTTTCTTGCATCATGAAAGTACATTTTTGTCTGACTAAAGCCATTCTTCAGCCTACCAGAATTTTTATTTTATTTTTTTTTAAATAGGCTTTATATTTAAAACCTCATAGTTCATTTTTGTTAATCTATCTTGGTGCCTGGCCATACATCTTTTGGCATTAGCCCTGTATAACAGAAGCTGCATTAACTATGCAGCTACAGCAGTGACAGACAGCATCTCGTATGTCCAATTGTTGCTGTTCTACTTCAATATAATTTTTGTTTCCTTCTTAGAAATCCTGAGGATGCAGTGAGAAGTCTTCTTTACATCATAAGAACCAAACATTATGGAAAAGGTTTAAACTTACCATAAAATCTATCTACAATTCTCTTACATATTTTGAATATTCATTAACCAATAATAGAAGTAACAGAGTTTTGTTTTGGAAATATGATTTTTGGTAATTGTCTGAAATTCAAGATTTTAAATCTTTGGTAGCTACTTTTCATACTTCTATGCAGTGACTGACTAAGATTAAATAGCAAGGAATAGAAAATCAGAAATTTCAAACATGAGCCTTTTGCTTACGCAGTGATAATTACCAGGGAAGTAAAAGAACAGAAGACAAAAGCAGTATTGGAAAACTACACAACACACAGTGCGACAGCATTCAACGTATAGGATAACAGACAACCCCAAATGTCTAAGAACAACAAAGCTGAGAATGAAGAAACATTCAGAAAATTGTAGTTGTATTTATGCAACAAAACATTGGCCAAAAATACAGAGAGGCTACTATCAGAAGCAGAATTGCCAGAAGCAGAAATTTGACAGACTAGATTAAGCTGCTGGTCCATCAAGCCTGTGCTCAGCCCTTGGCTGTGACCATTGCACAGTAGTCCAGAGGCAAACCTCCTTCAGCGCATCTATGGTAAGAGATGCCATGGATTGAGGAGGGCATTCCTCTTCATCGCTGTGGCAATCACCTTACTTTCTGAAGCATGAGATTAAATTACCTCGTTTTAGCCAACCTACAGACAGCTACTACTCCTTGTCATACAAATATATAGTTGAAAACCATACAACTCCCACTTCAGGCTCTGATCTTCCATGCTTTGACAAGAAATATAACCTTGTTGCATTTATGTATATTTCTGTAATATCAGGGAAAGAAACACATATATCAAGTGAAAATATTGTAAGCAAACACAAAAGTTTTGCTTACAGATTTAAAAAATTCAGCTAAATCCTTTCAAGATTACCGTGGACATTAATGAATCAAACAGTTTAAATGACAAGAAACATTACTGCAGGTTTTAAATCAAATTCTGTTATTACCCCCAGTATAGAGTTCAAATGGGAGGAGGGTGAAACTGCTGCCACAAATTAAGTGTTAAAATTCCATATCTTTATAGTGGTAATTATCTTTTTGTATACTCAAAGTAGCATATTTCTTTTAATTATTATTGTTTATGATCTGTCATTCAAATAGTAGCTATTTCTGCATGTGAAAGTCTCAGCAAGGCAGTAACAAATGCATCAGACTCAAGCAGTGGCAGTATCGCTGATGATATAATCATAGGATTTTCTTCAATTCTGTTCTGCTCAACTGTGCTATTTCTTCAATTTCTGAAATCTCTGCTTATCACAGTCTCCTCATGTCGGCCTCATTCCATTCACCTCTTTGCTTCTCACTTCCCTCCTGCCATATCAAACTCCCACGTGTCTGTGCAAGCCTCCTTTTTCCCTTATCTTGTGTGTGAAAACACTGGCTTCAGCACATTCAATCAAAAAATGTACCAAAAACTGAACCCAATGAAAAAAAAAATCATGGACTTCCTATGTATTTTATAGCCCTTTTCTACCATACTCTGTAGCAGGCACATCTGGCACTGTTTATTACAATAGAGCAGGGCAACGTTATCAGGTGTTCCTTTAGAGCCACCATAGAATAAATAAACACATTAGCAATTTTCAGTATTGATATTTGGCAGGCAACGTGAGAGACAAATTATCTACTTCCAAACACAGATAAAAATAAGCACACACCATGCAGATGTTCTCCTCTTCCCTGTCGGTGTATTTCAACTACTTCTGGAACACGATGAACTCTACCTTTTGAGCAATGCAGCCCAACTTACAGAGGAACACAGCTCTGGAATGTGCTATTTACTCCCCTCTCATACTAACTTTGTTAGTTGAATAAAATAAACCTCATCTTTCAATCAACAGCAAATTGAATCTACTAATCTATCTATATCCTGAGATAATATGCTATTCAAAGAAGGTATTCATACATAAGAAAGCACGTTAGTGGTAAGCCCCTTAAAATTAGCTGATGAAGCTTCCATAAGGTCTGTGCATTTACACTCTTAAAAATACCACTGTTATCGTAACTAGTTTTCAAAAGTCCTTCTCAGAGCCCTGATTTTCAAATAATTAAATTCACCCATTTTCCTCTCTTCAGAGTGTGCCAGAGGAGTCCCAAGACACAGAAAATAACAACTGAACTAAGGTCCTACCCCTGTCTTATTAAAGTCTATGCTGGGAAATAAGAGTGTGTGAGCAAGCTGAGATTCTAAAGCGATGAGTCTGACGGAAGAAAGAAAATCATGCTTCCTATGAATCACAATATTTATTCAAGGATCCACTCCACTCTGATGGCATGTTCGCAACGCCACAGATACCACAAGAACAGTAAGATCTACCATATTCTAATATTTAGTATACTTCTAACTACTATAACAAAAGCCTAGCTCTTTAAAACACAAAAAATTTGGCGGGA